>CAJNDT010004913.1:0-73118 GCA_905221615.1 Symbiodinium sp. CCMP2592 | reverse complement strand
AACAGAATAGCAGGAAGGCACTCACAAGTGCGACATCTTTGCTTGAACAACTCCGACCAGCAAAGACTGGCACGTGCAGATCGTCTACCGGCGGACCCGGCGAAGAAAGTTGCTGACCTTGACTGTATCAACAGTTATATCCTTGACTGGAGTAAAACGCCGCACACGGCGTCACCTAGTCCAAGAGATGTTACACCTGCCGCTGAAAGAACATACTGGGAACGAATCTCAGATATGTGGCAGGACACGAACAACAACAGGGATATTGATATCCGTCTGTTTGTTTCAGTCAAGCAGTACTATTCAACTTTTTCTAATCTTGACCTATGGTTGGGTCCCACTGACAAAGATTGGCACAGCCCACTGGGCTTCACGATACAACCAATCCTTACAAAAGGGAAACACAACCGGTCAGATGCCCAGGTCCAGAAGATCGCTGACAAGCGAAAGGCTTACAAGCAGCGTAATGCTGAATACTGGGGTTACAACGATTAATTCGTTTACTCATCCGGCAACAGCTGGTACGACAAATCGCAACCATCAGGTAGCCATCACAGATATGGAAGATTCTGGGAGTGGCCACAGCCTGAACGTCCCAGCGCGCCTGAAGGTCCTCCTCCAAGAAGGAACCAGGAATCATCGTCCTCTTCACAACAAGATCTACCAAGATCAAGGTCCAGGCCTCAAAGAACCAATATTGTTGACAAGCTCAACATGTCTTTGGAAGAGCTGGATGGACTAGAAGAAGAACCGTCACCAACAAAAAGTGACATCGAAGAACACGAAAGAGAAACATCAAACTTGCTGTCTGCTCAGAGAGATGAAGAGGAACAAGAGGACGAATCCTCCAGTCGGAGAAGAAGAAGGAAGGCATCGCGTCCACCGTCTGCTCCGAGCGGCAAGGCACTCAGAACAGCTGCAACAGCAGCGGGGTTGTCGGGCTGGTTCGGACACCGCAACCGAGGTGGAGCAAACGCAGAGTCTATCAAGACTGATGAAACTTCACTTCCAAACTCACTAACCAGTGAGCAGGACTTCTCCGTCTTCAGCATCGCGTGGAATGTGTTTCTGCTGCTAATGGGCTTACACTGGCTGTGGAAGCAGATTACCAGGCCTCCTATCAGATGTATGGAGCGCCAACAACCAAAATCAAAAGCAGCAGCGAAACAAAGAGTTCCATTCCTCGAACCCGAGGATGAACCGCAGACGCGTGAACCTTTAGGACCCAACAGGGTCAATTCCGGAGAAACAACTGATCTGCGACCTATTTGGCATACTTCCCGAAGCGAAGTCTACCATCTCTCAGACAGCTGTTACCAGCTAAAGCAAGCAAGAGATGTTTGCAGGAAGGTGCTGTGCAAAAACTGCCTTCATGCAGTACAAGTTGCGGAGATTCGCAGGAATGATCCTTTCCAAAGAGGTGATACACGACCACGTGGCACCGAAAGAGACATTGAGCGCTTCCAGACCTACGATGATGCAAGTAACACTCCTCATATGACACAATTATTCAAAGATGCCTTGCATGCACAAATGGCCGAAGAAGCCATGCAGATTACCTATACATCGATTCCCAAGGGATCCTCGGCAAAGGCCAGAGGTACATCTGCACTCTCAAGTGCCGCATCGTCATCAGCGCCCAAGGCAATGCCACCAGGGCCTAACAAGGCAAACATATCACCTCCACCTAAGAGTCCTCCGCCAAAGGCAAAAGGAACAGTACCTTCTGCTCCTCCGAGACCAAAAGGTCCTACCAGAAGAGGAGGTCAAAATCGGCGTATTCAACGAAAGGCAGCCAGAGAAGCCCACAACAGTGGACTCTGCACTTATGCAGACGCTGCACTTGACGAAGCCAATCAAGGCCAGGCAATTAACGTTACGTGCCGAAACATAGTATCAAGACATGTCAGCTCTATCGATGCAACGGTAGAAGCAGCCGGCCAGTTTACACAACGCGTGCTACAGCACGTAGAAACATATGATGAAGAGGAACCGTGGAGCACGGAGTTCCTACCAGTCGTGGAAGTCCTATTCAGGAACTTAAGCGGCGACGAAACAACTGTCAGACATGACAATCAAACGGTAACTATGCCTCTTGCGAAATACACAGACCTCCTCAGAATCGCACAATCATTGCGAAGCTCTATCCAGAGAGACAAGGAGGAAAGGAAGGAACATCTTGACACCATCCAAGATACTCTATCCAGAGTGGAAATCCTTCTAACAGCACTGAAGGACTCAAGGACAGTCTTTAACCAATTGGTCCATTCCTCACTAGCGATAGAGCGAAGAAATAACAATCTCAAAAATGTCCTCGAGACACTCTTTGACGACCAAAGCTCTGAGGAAGACCAGTCAGAATCTGACAATGAAGAAGTCCTAACTCCTTCTGCACCACAGTACTGGAATAGCCTTTATGCCCACGCCTTATCTCCCTCAGGAGATGAAAGTGAAAGATCATGGGCGTCCTCAGACGGACAGCTTGAAAGAAGAAGGGCTGAAAGGGCAAAGGCCAAGCAGCCGCAACCGGCAAAAGCCAAGGCAACTCCAGTCAGCTCACAAGCTGCTCCAAAGGCCGAGCCAAAGGCGACAACATCCAACCATGGATATGATACTGCAGACGCCGCCTTCACCAGGGCTGAGAACAGATTACTCGGAATCTTTTCAAGTTCCGAAGAAGATCACTCAGACCCGGATGAACCACATCCGAACGTCTATGCTCGAGCCTATGATCCAAACCTGGATCCGAATCTGAGATAAGAAAATTCTCAGAGTTTCACAACAGTGACTCACAAGGCTCTAACAAGAGCACAATGAAGGGCTGCATAATTCGGTAGAAGAACATCACCAGACCTGATCTTGTACAGATGATCTCTCTGACCAATATGCATGAGTGTGTGCAAAAGGAGTGACCTCACAGTGTACTTCAGTGCTATACCTAGCATAAACAATATGCTGTTTTTATCATGAGTCCAAACTCCGCAACTGTGACAGTGGGCATAATAGTATATGTGTGAATGTGCGGCCATGCTTCCGGTAAAAGAAAATTAGTGTCTGTTTGTTTGCGTAAACCTCTAAAGGGGTAGCTCTAACAGGTACCTACAGCAATGGCTGCATGCTCATACATATACATTCCGCTGCCCATTGGCTCACAGTGGTTTTACCATATTGAGACAAGACAAGCTCTCCTTGCGTAGCAAGACAAAACAACTACTGTCCGTGTGCAGGGCGCTGCCCTTTGATCCTTAGGGAATAAACTGGTCATACACCTCCTAACAAGGAGCATTTCCTTGTGGGTGTATCGGCTCACCCCACCCCCTTTGACAAAGGGGGGCTTAAGCCCCCCTTTAAGCCCCCCTTTAAGCCCCTTTAAAGCCCCCTTTAAAGGGGGGGGGGGGTGAGCCGATACACCCACAAGGAAATGCTCCTTGTTAGGAGGTGTATGACCAGTTTATTCCCTAAGGATCAAAGGGCAGCGCCCTGCACACGGACAGTAGTTGTTTTGTCTTGCTACGCAAGGAGAGCTTGTCTTGTCTCAATATGGTAAAACCACTGTGAGCCAATGGGCAGCGGAATGTATATGTATGAGCATGCAGCCATTGCTGTAGGTACCTGTTAGAGCTACCCCTTTAGAGGTTTACGCAAACAAACAGACACTAATTTTCTTTTACCGGAAGCATGGCCGCACATTCACACATATACTATTATGCCCACTGTCACAGTTGCGGAGTTTGGACTCATGATAAAAACAGCATATTGTTTATGCTAGGTATAGCACTGAAGTACACTGTTGAAGGTCACTCCTTTTGAACTCTTTCATGCACATTGGTCAGAGAGATCATCTGTACAAGATCAGGTCTGGTAATGTTCTTCTACCGAATTATGCAGCCCTTCACTGTGCTCTTGTTAGAGCTTTGTGAGTCACTGTTGTGAAACTCTGAGAATTTTCTTATCTCAGATTTGGATCCAGGTTTGGATCATAGGCTCGAGCATAGACGTTCGGATGTGGTTCATCCGGGTCTGAGTGATCTTCTTCGGAACTTGAAAAGATTCCGAGTAATCTGTTCTCAGCCCTGGTGAAGGCGGCGTCTGCAGTGTCATATCCATGGTTGGATGTAGTCGCCTTTGGCTCGGCCTTTGGTGCAGCTTGTGAGCTGATTGGAGTTGCCTCGGCTTTAGCCGGTTGTGGCTGCTTAGCCTTTGCCCGTTCGGCCCTTCTTCTTTCAAGCTGTCCGTCTGAGGACGCCCATGATCTTTCACTTTCATCTCCTGAAGGAGATAAGGCGTGGGCATGAAGGCTGTTCCAGTACTGTGCTGCAGAAGGAGTTAGGACTTCTTCATGGTCAGATTCTGACTGGTCTTCCTCAGAGCTTTGGTCGTCAAAAAGTGTCTCAAGGACATTTTTGAGGTTTTTATGTCTTCGCTCTATCTCTAGTGAGGAATGGACCAATTGATTGAAGACTGTTTTTGAGTCCTTCAGTGCTGTTAGAAGGATTTCCACTCTGGATAGAGTATCTTGGATGGTGTCAAGATGATCCTTTCTTTCCTCCTTGTCTCTCTGGATAGAGTTTCGCAATGATTGTGCGATTCTGAGGAGGTCGAGATATTTCTCAATAGGCATAGTTACCGTATGATTGTCATGTATGACAGTTGTTTCGTCGCTGCTCAAGTTCCTGAATAGGACTTCCACGACTGGTAGAAACTCCGTGCTCCACGGTTCCTCTTCATCATATGTTTCTACGTGCTGTTGCACGCGTTGTGTAAACTGCTCGGCTGCTTCTACCGTTGCATCGATAGAGCTGACGTGTCTTACTGCCATGTTTCGGCACATAGTGTTAATGGCCTGGCCTTGATTGGCTTCGCCAAGTGCAGCGTCTGCATGGTTGCAGAGTCCACTGTTATGGGCTTCTCTAGCTGCTTTTCGTTGAATGCGCCGATTTTGACCTCCTCTTCTGGTAGGACCTTTTGGTCTCGGAGGATCTGAAGGTACTGTTCCTTTCGCCTTTGGCGGAGGAGTCTTAGGTGGAGGTGACATGTTTGCCTTGTTAGGCACTGGTGGCATTGCCTTGGGCACTGACGACGATGAGGCACTTGCGAGTGCAGATGTACCTCTGGCTCTTGCCGAGGATCCCTTAGGGATTGATGTATAGGTAATCTGCATGGCTTCTTCGGCCATTTGTGAATGCAATGCATCACTGAATAATTGCCTCATATGAGGAGTAGTACTTGCATCGTCATAGGTTTGAAACCGTTCAATGTCCCTTTCGGTGCCACGTGATCGTGTATCACCTCTTTGAAAAGGATCGTTCCTGCGAATCTCCGCAACTTGTACTGCCTGGAGGCAGGTTTTACACAGCACCTTCCTTGAAACATCTTTTGCTTGCTTGAGCTGGTAACAGCTGTCTGAAAGATGGTAGACTTCGCTTCGGGAAGTGTGCCACACAGGTCGCAAATCCGTTGTTTCTCCAGAATTGACCCTGTTGGGTCCTAAAGGTTCACGCGTCTGTGGTTCATTCTCGGGTTCGAGAAATGGTGGTGGTCGTTTCGCTGCTGCTTTTGCATTTGATTGTTGGCGGTCCATACATCTGATGGGAGCCCTGGTGAGCTGCTTCCACATCCAGTGTAGGCCCATTAGCAGCAGAAACACATTCCACGCGATGCTGAAGACGGAGAAGTCTTGCTCACTGGTTAGTGAGTTTGGAAGTGAAGGTTCATCAGTCTTGATAGACTCTGCGTTCGCTCCACCTTGGTTACGGTGTCCGAACCAGCCCGACAACCCCGCTGCTGTGGCAGCTGTTCTGAGTGCCTTGCCGCTCGGAGCAGACGGTGGGCGTGATGCCTTCCTTCTTCTCCTCCGGCTGGAGGATTCGTCCTCTTGTTCCTCTTCATCTCTCTGAGCAGACATCAAGTTTGATGTTTCTCTTTCGTGTTCTTCGATGTCACTTTTTGTTGGTGACGGTTCTTCTTCTAGTCCATCCAGCTCTTCCAAAGACATGTTGAGCTTGTCAACAATATTGGTTCTTTGAGGTCTGGATCTCGATCTTGGTAGATCTTGTTGTGAAGAGGACGATGATGCCTGGCTCCTTCTTGGAGGAGAGCCTTCAGGCTCGCTGGGACGTTCAGGCTGTGGCCTTTCCCAGAATCTTCCATATCTGTGATAGCTACCTTGTGGTTGCTGTCTGTCGTACCAGCTGTTGCCGGATGAATACACAAATGAGTCTTTGTAATCCCAGTATTCAGCATTACGCTGCTTGTAAGCCTGTCGCTTGTCAGCGATCTTCTGAACCTGGGCATCTGACCGGTTGTGTTTCCCTTTTGTAAGGATTGGTTGTATCGTGAAGCCCAAAGGGCTGTGCCAATCTTTGTCAGAGGGACTCAACCACAGGTCAAGGTTAGAAAAAGTTGAATAGTACTGCTTGACTGAGACAAACAGACGGATATCGATATCCCTGTTTCTGTTCATGTCCTGCCACATATCTGAGACTCGTTCCCAGTATGTTCTTTCGGCGGCAGGTGTAGCATCTCTTGGACTAGGTGACGCCGTGTGCGGCGTTTTACTCCAGTCAAGGATATAACTGTTGATACAGTCGAGGTCAGCAACTTTCTTCGCCGGGTCCGGCGGTAGACGATCTGCACGTGCCAGTCTGTGCTGGTCAGAGTTGTTCAAGCAGAGGTGTCGCACTTGTGAGTGCCTTCCTGCTATTCTGTTGAATGCTGCAAGTTTCTTCTCCAGGTATAGAGAAAACAAACCGTTTCGCGGGTGAACGTCTCCACCTTTTAAGGTGAGCCTCGACGCAATATTATTGAGATCCCCCGCAATTACATCCGGTTTGAAAGGGAGAACCTCGTTGAGGAACGCGTTCACCAGTTCGCGCCTCTGTTCTTCCTTATGAGTCATGTATGAGTTGAAATGGACGATCGCGATGGTGATGACCTTGTAAGGCCCTTTTGTACACCACATCTCGTCAAGATCGTTTGATGCTTCTTGTGAGAAGATCTCTGCGTATGACTCAAAGTCTTCCTCTGGTGGCTCATCACCCTCGACATGGCCGTTCCATTCACAGAGAACCGGCGAAGGGTCGAGGTCCGACAGTGTCAGACACGCCTCTGGTGAGAGGTAAGAGCCATCAGTGGGTCCATCCTTGTCAGGATTTTTACCCTTGAGAGGGTCATATCCGATAATCTTCATGTACTCATCTCTCGTCATCCTCTGGCCGGAATATGGGTGGACCCATTCTTTTGCCTCCTTGATGGTACTGTGGTACCCAAAGGTGAGGCGGCATACCGCACCGTGGCATGCCCACAGTCGCTTCTTGGGACCACCAGCCTTAGGCTTCATTGTTCGGTGACGGTAAAAGTGGTGGACGAGAGAGATGTCTGTTGTTGGGTCACCCTTGACTCCAATATACATTGAGGGTGCCTCAGGCTCCTTGGGAGGAGAATGGATTAGCATCCCTCTGTATTCATGTTGTCGCATGGTTGCGATCGAATACTTTGACGCAAGTGCTCCTGCCTCGAGTACGAGGGTAATATGTGCTGAATTGTTGAAGCACATGTCAATAAGAGGGTGGTAATCGAATCCCTTCTCAGGTTTGAGTTTCTTTTTGGGATTCCCTGCTGGCACCGGCGCTCGATCCATATTTCCCCAGTTGCATACCACTAGGCTTAGTGATACGCTGTCTGGGTTTGAGCCCTCTATGTATTCTCTCTTTTCGTTAACACCGGCCATCCTATTACGAACTATCTCGTAATGTGCGTCGAGCACCAGTTTGTCTTCGTAGCCAGTAAGAGAGAGAAAAGACGCCGGGTGGCTTGTTCTGGAGTCCTTGATATTGATGTGACCCTTGTTGATGCTCTTGTATTCCTCCAGGGTTGGAGCCTCTGTGGAGCTGGTGTAAGTATTAGGAGGATTATTCCTAATATCATCAAAGCTACATGGATCAACGCCTGGATGGGCTCTCATGAACGAATTCCTTGCGTGGTCGCAATACATGTTGATTTTCTGGACTGCCAAATCTACGTCCTCATGTGTGAGGATGGCCTCGTATAAAACCTGACGCTCTTCTGAGATCATTCCTGCTGACACTTTAGAGGTCTCGAGGCAATCGATTGGCAAGATGCACTCGCACATCTGTTGTTTACCCTGTGGGGTAAGTCGACAGTCTGCACATACAATCGTACCACAGGAATAGCAAAAATAGCCTGTAGGCTGGTTGCAAAGATCGCAGAGAGGATTATCTGGTCGTGTCATCAGCCGTATCCTTTGGTTAAGACTCATGGCTGTCCTGCGTACTCCTACAAATCTCTCCTTGGTAGGAGGTGCAGAGGAGGAAGATGCCGAATCTCTGGGTCTGTCCCACTCCTCTTCGTCAGGAGCCTCAGAATCCTTGATCATGAGTGGACTTCGGATTTTTCGATTCCATCGACTAACCCAGATTCTCTCTTTCATTTCCTGTTGCATAGCCGGGTTAGACGATGACTTCGAGATTCGGTGCTTGCGATTTTCTCGAAGTCGAGCGCTGATGCGCTCATGTTCTCTTACGAGATCTTCCTCATCAGCAGGTTCCTCGTATTCGAGGTTGAGCTTGCTTCTGTTGACTCGATAATAACTTTCTGTTTCAGGATCGAAGAGAACTAGGAATTTCTCCTTCTCCTTTTTAGGAGATTTTGGTTTCTGTGGCTCTTCGTCTGAACTCTGAACATATTCTGCTTCAGGCTTTGGTTGGTCAAGTTTGACCTTCTTAAGTTTCTCTGTGATCTCTTCCGTGGGAGATTCTTTCTTCTCCTCCGACGCTGCAGGTGCAGAGTTCGTCTTGTGAGACGGATTAACATCAACTCGGAGTTCTGAGGATGACGAAGATTTTGAGCTCTTTTCGCTTGATGCCGACTCATCGTCTGATTCTTCGTCACGATCCTGGTTAGGATCCGGTTCCTCAGGTTCCGTCTCTGTTCCAGAAGATTCTTCCTTGGGAGGAACTACGTTGGCGGAAGTATCCTGAACAGGTTCTGGAGGTTTGTGACCTGTCGTTATCTTAAGAACTTCGGTGGCGCTTCTGGTGCCGTCGGAGTTCCAGAGCTGTCCCATAAGACTGTCCGGATCCTTGTCAGCCTCGGCCTGCCGGGCGAGCTTGGATCTCGGATGGATCTCCTTTGCAGTAGTCTCCGTTTTCGGAGGTACCTCACCTGCAGAAGCGGTTTGCTCCAGGTTTGGAGCTGTGTCAGCCTCTGTCTTTGGCAGAGAAAAAGACTTCTTGTGAGAAGATCTAGCCTTGGGAGGCTCTGGTGGCAGATTTCGCCTTGCCACTTTTCGAAGTGCCGATTCGATTTCTCGGCCGTAATTTGCGCACCATTTCTTCGACTCGTAAGTCGCTGACGGCATCTGTTCGGAGCAATGGTCTGCCCACCATGGTCCGATGCTCTTGAGCTCATCGTATTGCGATGATACCCAGAGTGTTTCAGAGGGTGCGAATACGGCGCTAAGAGTACGGGCATGCACTACATCTGGTGTAGCAAACATCCCTACTTGCGACTGCCACAGGTTTGTGACTTCGTTCACTACGTTATTTGCATCGAATACCAGAAGCAGTGCCTTGTTGGCACGCAACATGGTCGGATTGGGATTCGCCAGGTTTAGCGTTGAGAACTGAACAGTGTCCCTGTTGGAACGACTGTTTTCATTCACAAGAGCTTGGAAATCTGGTGCTGTAACCACCTGCGCTAGGAGGTTTGATGGTACCAGACCGTGCCTCAGGATTGAGGATAATGCCTGTAGGTCCGTGGCATGCATGATGTAACAAGGGTTGTTCTGTCGAACAAAATCCTCCATGCCGACGGGCCTCGGCGCGTTAGTGGAGAGACGCTGTGCACGGGACTGCACTGGATTGCTCCCCGTTGCCATGAAGTCTGAGATGGTCATGTGTGACCTTGGTCTCTCTTCTTCAGGATCTGGTTCTTCAGCTCTTGGTAGAGTTCGTCGTGAACCGTGTCCTCCCACTGCCGAAAGGAAAATTTTGCTCATGGTCAACACATTTGCATCCGGTGGGATGTTAACGGCGGCATCTGTGGTTTCGGCCTTGCCATCTTTGTTATAAACCATGGTGACCACAAACCTAGACTTAGTGTTGAGGAGGACACCAAGCGCGATCTCTTGTGGTGTATACTGTGCGAGCTCTGCATCGGCCAACTTGAACATGTCCAGAAGATAATTGTGTTGGCCAGCAAAGAGATCTGGGCGCTGGTTCTGAAGGTGTCTTGTTGAGTGTGCCAACCACCTTCCGACTCTGTTGGTCTTGGAAAGAATGTGGAAGCACATCTCTGGTGAGAGACCTGTTACATCTGCCAGTTTTGGCACTGAGGAGGAATAGTCATATTCTCCGGATCCATCAAGGCTCACACATTGTTCTACCTCCGGTGGGAGGCCTGTCTGAAGGTGATGTGCAAGCATCGTACAGAACTGGCGTGGATCACGAGCGTGATTACCGACGTTGTTATCCCAGTATACAAGGGGACTGTTGTCCCATGGTCCTTGAAGGACTCCTTCGTAGAGCCTGACTCCATGTCTGGAGTTTAGAGTGAGCCTTGCTCCACTCGCATGGCCATATCGTGAGATCAATTGAGCAAGATCTCTTGGATGCGGATTGAACACCTGTTGGTGACCCATGATGATGAATTGAGGCTCGTGATTTTTCTCACGTTTGTGAATTCGGTGTCCACCGTGTTCGGTGTTTCGACGTGATGCTTCCCGACGAGACTCGGGGTACGAGCTATCCATGTGTGGATGTCGCTCATGGTACGCCTGCACTGCCCTGGGTAGGGCGTGTCCATCACGGCTACGGAAGTTTGATCGTGTGCTCATTACGGCACAATGACCAAACAGGATCAGGAACGCTTGGTTAGCCCGAAAGGCTGATTGCTGTGAGGCTCGAGGCTGAAAGCGGCTGCGGATGATACAGAACATATAATTCTCATGAACATGTCCGATCTTAATGAAAACGCAGCTCGCAGACACAAATTTTCTTTTAGACGGAAAACAGTCTAAATAGAAAATCCAGCACATGGTTGTGCTACCAGCAAACGAGACTACCACCATATTCCTTGGCAGTAAAATAATCGGTAAATCTCTGTTGAGATATCAATTCCAAGGAAGGCTACCGCTGTGGCGGCATTCTTGAGATTGTCTATGATCCACCGAACAGTGAAAGCTTTATGTTGAAGAAGTTCACGGAAGGGTGGATGAATGTCTGTTTCTGGTAAATTCCCTGTTTCCAGAGCCTTGATAAGCTCATCAGGTTGCGCCGAGTGCTTTGTTAATGCATCAGCTAGGCAGTACTTCGAGCTTACATGAGCTAGGTCATCTAAAGATCCAGAGTTGGATTCCTTACGAAGCATCTGAATGAGGTGGTGAGTTTCCTTCTGCTCTGGAAGGTGTGTCGTGCCTGCTGTTGTCACAAGATTGTTCGCATCTGTTCTGATATGTATGGGTACGGTCTCTGATGAGAGATCTGCCCAAAGTCCCTTGAGGAACAGGCAAGTACCAAAGCAACGCATCAGTGCGTTAAGCTCTGCCACTGTTGTGGACATTGTGGTTGTCGTAATCTTGTGAGACTCATAATCCACCAGGCTACCTCTCGAGGATGTTTCCTTAATAGAGGATTCAGAGAAATCGTTCTTCTTGGAAGAAGCAGCTGCTGCTGATTGTTTCATTCCCTTTAGCTTTGGATTTCGATCTTCAGCAAGGAAAATAACATGTGCTCTCTGAGATGATTTGTCATCATTGTTCCTGTAGGAAGCATCAGGGTAACCGAGGATTCTGAGATTTCCTTTCAGCGGCCAAAAACGCAGTTCTACTTCAGTAGACTTCAAAATCCTAACAAGCTTGTTCAATTCTCGAATATCACCGATAGTAGGCTTGGCAGCCTTACTCGCACACCGACTGAAGCGATAACAGATGTGAGCTTGAGTCCGGCTTTGTAGCCAGTTGATCTGTCCTAAAACACTTCTGTAAGCAGTGTGCTGCTGTGGTGTGCATTGTTGCTCATTGTTGAGCTTCTTATCAAAAACAATTTCCTCTAGAGCTTCAACAGCTAGGTTCTGATTTACTGAGATATGTGCTGGTACCGATGCTGTAGCATCCTTCCAGACTAATCTCTGTCCTACAAACATAATATCGTTCGTGTCTTCAGAACCGACTGCAAACTCCTTTTTGATCGATTCAATCACGGCCTTACGAAAGGTGTCATCACCGGCCATGCACAGGTCATCTACATGTAAACAGACTACTCCATGTACCTGTCTACCCTTGGCATTGTTGCCTGCTATGGGATCTAGGAGATAGTCAATCGCTGATTCCATGGTCTTTGGCTGAGACTTCTTGAGCTCAGCATCTGCTGTTGCAGACTTCTTACCATACAGAACATATGTACAGCGATCCGCACGGGTTGGCACCAGGCCGTAAGACAGGAGTGCCTTATCAACGATGTTCCACCATCTTCGAGGTGCATCGTTAAGTCCATAAGCGGGTTTCTTCATCCTCGCTGCAATGTAGGGAGGATAACCTGCTTCAGGAGGAATCTGACAGATTATGTCTCTCGACTCATCATAGGCTTCACCCTGCAGAAAAGCAGTCTTTAGGTCGATGTGTGTCAGATTCCACAGCTTGTTAGCTGCTAGTTGAATCGCTAAGCGGAAACCTGGGCGACTCGCAGCAGGACTATCAGTTTGCTGTATGTCCTTTTGTCGATCCTGGAAACCTCTTAGGACCCATCGGGCCTTGCACTTAAGGAAGTTTCCGTCCTTATCTCTTTTTAGAGTCAGGACCCATCGACCAGTGACATAATTTCGGATGTTTCCGAGTTTCCGTGTATCGACGAGCTCAAAGACATCATTGTCTAGCCAGCTCTGATATTCTGCTGCTTTCGCTTCATCAAACTGTTTCTTCATCTCACGCTTTTCCTTGGCGGTTGCCTCCTTCCGTTGTGCCTTCTGGGTCAGATTTGCTGAGTTCCTGGGGGAACTTAGGGATAAGGCCTTGTCCTCTTCCGTGAGAAGATCATACTCTTCACGGATGTCAGATCGGAACCTTTTGGTGGGTTTATACCGTGTTCGGTCTGACCTCACTCTTGATGTTACCTCTCTGATGTCTACGGGTCCGCCATGCATGTACCGAGGCATGGAGAAAGAACCTGTGTTACTGCACAGTTTCTGTTCTTCTGTGAGAAGGATCCAGTCCTTCTCATCTACGACCAGGTCACCTTCCTCATCAGAGTAATACCTTGTGTCTTCTGACTCGGCATCGCTCTCCGGTTCTGGTGAACCAGAGGTGTGAGGAGGAGCGGACGGTTGTCCGGGGTCGTCCGGGACCAGTTCTTCTTCAGAATCTTCTTCATCTTGTTGTAACGGAAGAATGGGTCCCTGTGGATGTGCCTTCGGTTTAGGTTTTGGTGTCGGCACCTGTGAAGGTGATTTCTGTTTGTGCGGCGAAACTTTCCTTTCCGATGAAGACCTTGGCGACACATCACCCCCCAGACGCCGAGGAGACGGAACGCGAGGAGGCGGATGCACGCGAGGCTTAGCCCGAGCAGGAGCCACGGGCTCATCGGAGGAAACGGCCGGTAGTCGCGGTGGAGGTATGGGAGGAGGAGGACGCGACGGCGGCGTGCCGGGAGGCATCGGCTGATCTGGTTCCGGCATAGAGACATCGTCAGATGTGATCCGTGAGCGATTAGTGCTCATGGGTTCTGACGGGTCTGACGGCGAAACCTCTTCGTCCGACATGATAACATCCGGCGGTGTTCGCACGGACGGTGAAGTCTTGCCGCCTGTCATCTGGAAGAGCACCCCCGAGAAGGTTGATGGGTGTACTTTATTCCAGGAAACCTGGTGCGGCAAGCAACACGTCATAGTCGAATTGGGCTTCTTCTTGTTCCAGAAGACAAGAACGCCATCAGTTACACTGGTGAGTGCTTTGACTGTTCCAAATGTACCTCTGTATAGAGTACACTGTTCGAAACCAGACCCTGGTAAGAGTCTTGATCTAAGGCGAGTAATGTCTGACACCAAGGCATCAAGGGACGGTGATGGTTTGGAATGATGCAATGGTAATTCAGTTTTACTCGATAAGGAATTTACTCTAGCAACAAGTGATCTGATTTTCGGATCTTGCAGGAGTTTGGAATCCTTGAGAGGATTTGCTGTCAAAAGTGAATACTCTTGGTCAAGAAGTTCCGAAAGTCCCTGGAGGCATTCATCTCCAGAGTATCCTAGTATGTCTGTGACTAAAGAAAGATGAGATGCATATGTATCTCTCTTCAGGAATCTTGCCAAACACGAGGCAAAGGTCTCACAGAATTCATAAGGATACACTTGTGCGAGTTTCGTTTTAAGACCGTAGCCTTGAATACCCTTTTCGTCTCCTGGTGGAGATGTTGGAGATTTCGTTTTGGCAGAATGCCTCTGGAGAGGAGTTAGAACCTGCGGTGGCAGGTTGTGCATGAAAATCGAGGATTTCGATTCATAGTATCCTTTTGGATCTTTCATGCCATAGGCTTGTAGGTTACAGACCTCATAGCTGATCTTGCGGTTGGAAAACAGGCGTTTTGCTTCTGGTGAAGACCAGAGCCTGCTGTAGTATGGGTTCTCAAGAACAAAGTAACGTCCGAGCTTCATTTGGTGGTCTGCGACCGATTCACAGAATTTTAAAACAGAAAGTCTCTTGGCAGAGCCTTTCTTCCACTGTGAGTACCAGCTAGACCACTGAGAGTGATCGGGTGACATAACAATAATAGTAGGTTCTTGTTCCTTGATGATCCTAAGAAGATTGGAGCGACCTTGCGGTTGCTCAAGATCTAGACCACTACGCAAGTCGACTGGCTGACCTACTCGCAGACCTGACAGGGCAGCCTTGTGACTCATACGGGGAGATCCACCGTAGAGTTCTAGGAAGTCAATCTTCCCAGTGCTGGTGACCTGCCAGTGACACTCTTGATGCGGAACCGTTAGGTCTGTCGACTGCAGGGAAGCATCAAAGGTGACCATGCAACTTGCGTGGTCAGAACCTTCTGACGTCAGAGTTTCCTCATCAGGCGCGAGAGGAATCTCCACATCAGATGTTATGTCATAATTTTTCCTCAGTTTTGAGATATTAACGCGGACGATGCGTGTTCCAAGATCCACACCTACCATGGATCCTCCGAGTTCGGAGATCACCTTTCCTTTTAGCCAAGATCCATGTTTGGACCCAGTTGATCCAATCTTAGACTTATCCTCTGACCAGTAGAAAACCTTATCTCCCAAAGAGAAAGGTCCTTCGGTCATTGACAGTCTGGCCGCAAGATCTCTGCGCAGATCATCAGATTGGCGTGCCTCTTGGTAAGCCCTGTTGGCAAGCTCCTTAATGGCTCTCGCAGTGACTTCCGTATCAGTTGGATTACCTGTCAACTGATTGGGATCAGCGTTCTCTGGTGTTATAACATCTCGAGGACGCCTACCAAAGGCCATTTCTAAAGGAGTAACTCCTCCATAGGTAATCGAAGAGTTTCTTGCCAAACATGCTTGTCGAACGAGGTTGCCATACTTCATGGTGATTCCGTTATACTGCGGGTCACCATCCTTCAGGATCTGAAGTATGATCTTAATCTGATGCTTCAGCAATCTTACAGCAGCTTCGGCCCTGTTGGGCCATGGTGTTCCAGGTCCTGTTGCTACAGGCTTGATATTCTGCCGATTGTAATAAGCCTCCATTTTTGGAGTCATGAATGCTTGATCTCCAACTACAACCTTTGGGTTGATCTGAAATTTCTCAAAGTAGTCATTCATAATCGACATTGTAGTATGCTCTTCTTTATCCTGGACTACTTCGGAAGTCAACAGGTTTGTTGCTCCGTCATAGAGAATAAGAAATATTAAGCGACTATTCTTGCCGGGAATTGGAAGCTCACCGTGATCTACGAAGGTGAGATCACCGAAAGTCTCTGATCTTAAACCGGAAATCTTCGCTCTTGAAGGAGCTCTCACGTGTTCCTGACAGGCTGAACACTTTTTGACCAGTTGGTCATATAGCTCATATATCTCCTTTGGGATCTGTAAGGCTTTCGTGCGTCGCTTGAACTGATCCGTACTCATATGACGGTGCTTAAGGTGAAGCTTATAGAGTTCTACAGGGTCCTTAAGCTTCTCATGAATCCTGCGAAGAGCAATGGGAAGAGATGGCGATGGTTCTGCGACAATCTCTTCACCTGTAGGTGAGTCTGTACCAGGAGCCGGGTATTCTCTTGACTCAAGTGGTCTTACCTCCGTCCCGTCATCAGCTCCTGGGACCATAGACTTCTCCTCAACAGGAGGTTTGACCGCATATTTGCGGGTTTTCTTCAGAAGGTTTTTAAGACCCTTTGGAGTCTTTGTCTTCGCAGGTGGAACCTCAAGTCTTTCTTCTTCTGGAGGTTCGTGCGGTGCAGATGATTCTGCAGGTTTGTCTCTAGAGCCTGATGATGGTTCCGATGGTTCGGAAGGCTCAGGAGCATCACCAGATGGTTCTGGTGGATCAGGTTTCTTGGCAGATGATTCTGCCGGATCAGATGGAAGAGGCTTCTTCTTACCTGGAATGCCCTTCGGTGGTGGATCAGCTGCTCCTTCAGGTGCTTTGTCGCAACCTTTGAGGAACGTATGAGGCTTTTTCTGTCCTGCGCAGGCTGGACAGCGACCTTCCGGGATCTTAGTATAAGATCTTCTTTCTTCCTTTGGCTTCTTAGCTCCTAGAGCAGTCTCCGTCGCACTGAACGACGTACCTGACTTAGGGAGATACTTCCTGGTGGAAGTGAAGCCTAGAAGGTCCAATACCAAATGGTTATTGGTACTAATCGGAAGGGGGGTTTTGTACAAACCGAAAGCTTCACACGTTGCTAGGTCAGCTGTGGGACTACACTCGAGGGTCATTCTTAGATTCCTCATCTGTTCGATGGAGAACAAAATGGGAACTCTCCCCTGATCCAGAACCTCGATGGTTGTATCTCTTCTTGGAGTTGTGTTGAACCATAGAGTTACACGCTCCTTGATAAGAGCTGTTTCACTATCTGCGAAAGAGAACTTCGTGTTCGAAGGTGAGAAAGTGAAATCAATCATGCCTGGGGCACGTTGCTTCACGGCCTTGATAAGCCTGTTCACCGCATAGCGGGAACCCATAGCCCTAGTACAACCTGAGTCAAGTATGACAAAGGTAGGGTTCTTATCAAGATTGATCCGCTCTGTGAGAGCAGATAGGACGGTGTGCTGCAACGGAAACACCGCTGTTGCAGTTTCAACACCTTGCCCCTCGGATGGTTCAAAGACCTGGGGCACGTAACTCACTGATGAGTTGAACACGGGTTCTTGGTGCGCGCTCGGATCTGTGCCTCTACCTGATGATCCTGCTTGATTTCTTCTCTTCTTTCTCCGTGTTTTTCTTCGTGAGGCTTGTGATGCATAGTATGTATAAGACGTTTGATCGTCATAAGCGGCATAATTCCAACTGGAGTCAGTATAATAACTGTCCTCATACCATGAATCCCAGCTCGGTGCGGTGGAACTCTCATAGGCCTGTGGAGATCCAGTTTGGTCTCCTTGTAAGGAGGCAGACTTAGCTGTATCCTTACCTTTGCCTTTTGCCTTTGCGCCTTTGAAGGAGCTTCCTTTATCTCCTTTGTCCTTTCCTTTTCCTTTGCCTTTTCCACCTTTTCCTTTTTCCTTTCCTTTACCTTTACCGAAATAGCTGGAATCAGTTGGATCATGTTCTGCCTGGTTGGCTCTCCCTTTTCCGCGGTATGACCTAAAACGGCCACGTCCTTTTCGCTTGCCACCCTTTGCTCTTCCCGGTGATCCGGGACGCATTCTTGGTCTTCTTCCCTTTTTGAATCTCCTTGCAACGAAGGCCTCATGGTCATCAACTGTCCAGAAGACAGCTTCTTCATCCTCGGCGGCAAGAAAGCCTTCCTCAAGGGTGTCTTCGTCTTGGAGCCAGAATCCATCGACTCCATCGTATTCACCCTGATCGAGGATGAGGAAGTTTCGACCTCCGCGTTTGCGGCGTTGGTCTCTCCTTCCATGGCGGTCCTTCTTGTGAGAAGAGTGCCGAATGTTGGGATCCTGCAGACCAGTTCTGGTCGTTGAGAACTGATCGAACATGGTCTGCCGTACCACAGGGTACGTGTAGGTCTCAATTCGGTGACCTTGGTTGGTCAATGCTGTTACCAACCTCTCACGTTGCATCTCATTTAGGTCGGACTGCACTAGGAAGAGGAGAGCTAGGAGATTATCGTTCAGAGGAAACGCTCTTCGATGATTGTCAAGGCGTTCCTTGTTCCATGTTTCGAAATAGCGTGCGGCATATGTGTCTCTCTCGGCTGCATCCTGCATGCGCAAGAAGGTTTGGTCTGCCTGCACAGCTTGCATGAAATCTGGATGGGCATCCTCCAGAGCTATCTCTGGTAAGAGATCCATCCATGAGTTTTTCACGCGCTGTAGCACGATCTCAAACTTGGCAATCCAAGTCACAAAGTCTTGGTTGCCCTTCCATGCCTTGAATAGGCCGAGGAAACGCCACAGGAAAACGTACTGTTCTCCTTTCACGAAAAATGGACGCATCTTCTTCTTGAAGTAATCTACTCCATCTGGGGCTGCAAGCCTTTCTCGGTTCAGTGATTCCTTTTGTACTGCGGCCAATCCGGAGAGCCTCGTCTTGAGAGACGGACCTCTTTTGGTGTCATCCAGCGTTGTTATGTCGCACCAGTCGTCAATCAACTGTTCATACTCAAACCACGAGGTGGTGCCATCATAGGCAGGCGCGATCTTGGGCGTTATGCCTAATGATGCAAGCATGCGGTCAGATGTTGCATATGACTGTGCGACATAAGTGGCTGGACCTTGGGAGGTCTCTTCGTTCTCATATCCCCCGGAGGATTGGGAACTGTCGTCGGCTTCGCTATGCGAGCTCGACATTGTGCTGCCTCTTATCCGCTTGGTTAAGCGTTCGGCGAGGCCGACCGCTGTAGCGGACTTTGGGAGGCGGGCGGCCCTTTCCGGGCTCCGCTACCAGAAAACTGAGCCGATACACCCACAAGGAAATGCTCCTTGTTAGGAGGTGTATGACCAGTTTATTCCCTAAGGATCAAAGGGCAGCGCCCTGCACACGGACAGTAGTTGTTTTGTCTTGCTACGCAAGGAGAGCTTGTCTTGTCTCAATATGGTAAAACCACTGTGAGCCAATGGGCAGCGGAATGTATATGTATGAGCATGCAGCCATTGCTGTAGGTACCTGTTAGAGCTACCCCTTTAGAGGTTTACGCAAACAGGGGGGGCAAAGGGTCGAAGCCTTTAAGCCCCCCTTAAAGCCCCTTTAAAGCCCCCCTTTAAAGCCCCCCTTTAAGCCCCCCTTTAAGCCCCCCCTTAAGCCCCCTTCAAGCCCCCCTTTAAGCCCCCCTTTAAGCCCCCCTTAAGCCCCCCTTTAAGCCCCCCTTTAAGCCCCCCTTTAAGCCCCCCTTAAGCCCCCCTTTAAGCCCCCCTTTAAGCCCCCCCCCTTAAGCCCCGCTTTAAGCCCCCCTTTAAGCCTCCCGGAAGCCCCCTTTAAGCTCCCCTTTAAGCCCCCCACGCAATCACACACACACACACACAAAACAAGAAGAAGAAGAAGCCACACGAAATCGTTTTATGAGGGGTTTTTGCGAAGAAAATAAAATGAGAAAAGCAAACTTAATGAAACAAAACACAATTACAAGCCCCCACGCAATCACACACACACACACACACAAAACAAGAAGAAGAAGAAGCCACACGAAATCGTTTTATGAGGGGTTTTTTGCGAAGAAAATAAAATGAGAAAAGCAAACTTCACGAAATCGCTTTTTGGGCGTTTTGCGAAGAAAAATACAATGTAGCACCCAGACTTTGAAGGCTTCGAAACCCCTTCTTCATCCCCCCCCTTCAAGCCCCCTTCAAGCCCCCTTCAAGCCCCCCCTTAAGCCCCTTTTAAAGCCCCCCTTTAAAGCCCCCTTCAAAGCCCCTTAAAGCCCCCCTTCAAAGCCCCTTCAAGTCCCTTAAAGCCCCCCTTCGAAGCCCCTTCAAAGCCCCTTAAAGCCCCCCTTCAAAGCCCCCCTTGAAGCCCCCTTAAGCCCCCCTTCAAAGCCCCTTTGTCAAAGCCCCCCTTTGCTCACCCCCTTAAAGCCCCTTTAAAGCCTCCCTTAAAGCCCCCCCTAAGCTTTCCCTTTGTCAAAGAGAGAGGGGCCCATAGAGAAAAAATACCAATACACACTCCAATACATGCACCGTACTGCAATCCGCCGCCTTCTGCAAATAACGTTCATCGCTGCAGTTTGGACATTTTCGGCGGACGGAGGACACGTGCGCAAAGAAAAACCGATAACAAGTGCAAATAACTTTCGATCGCACTGTGCCCTGGAGCTCGACTAGCTTGGCGACCGCTCGGCCTGCGCTACCTCGCAACGCGCGCTACGCTTTCGCAACGCAGGCGTCGAGTCGTCCGCCACGTCCGGCTTGCAGACATGAGTTTGGATGTAGTTGTGGCGGACCCGCGAATGAGCGATCTCTTGAATGGTGGCCCAAAGCCAAGCATGGTTCCGAGCTTGCCCTTGACGCGACAATCATGTGCCCACGTCCAGCTGGAGCTGCATGTCGGCAACCCGCTCAGACAGTTCGGAAGTTGGCGGCTGGTTTGGTGGTGCAAGAGCGTGCCACTTCTGCGTCTTGCAAACTCTTGCTGTCCAGGGCAGTTGAGACTTGCAATTGTTGCATGGATCTTGCTGCCGCGCAGCGTGTCGGCCGCCGACTCTCCAACGGACTGGACATGGTGAGAAAGCAGTTACTGGCAGCAGGAAAATTGGAATGCGGGGCAGTTATAAGTTTCCGCAAGCAGACGTAGAGGCGACCAAGACGAGATTCCAGCATGCGCCAGTATGGACTCGAGCCCTTCTGCCTGCAAAGTAGAATTGGCCGAAGTCTGGCGACAGGCGATTGAGGTGGGCAGCGCTTTGCTCTGACAGGAGATGCACCGGAAGTCCACGGCAATGTGTTTTTGGAACTCCTCTTGTGCAACGAATCAGTGGAAAAAGACTCGGTGGTCAGATGCTTTTGTGAGAATCCAGAAGTCCAATTTGCCGGAATCGACACAGACGATCACGATGTGTGCAATCCTCAGTGGATTGGCTGCCAGCGATCAATTCTGCCAAAGGCAAAAACCGTGTGGAGCTTCTGGTGTGCGTTAGTTCAACTTCGTGCGGAAGGCCGCCAGTGCTAGTGGGCGATGTGTTCTGCCTGCATTTAGGAGCCGCCTGTGAGACTGCGCAGCACAGCTGGCACTTTCAACCTGCAGGACCGTTGCCGGGCTGGGCAAAACAGGTTTTTTGGGTTCGAAACAAGGAACTTAGAGTTTCGAACCCAGTTTCTGCAACTCCGAACTAGAGTTCGAGCCTCGAACCCAGGGTTCGAACATTGAAGTTCCTCCGAACCCTGGGTTCGAACTTTGAGTTGAACTCCAAGTTGAACTCCGAACTTCTTGAACTGGAGTTGAACCTGGAGTTCTGAACCCAAGGTTTGAACATAGAGTTTCCGAACCCAGAGTTCGAACACTGGCGGTTTTGTTGAGGCCGAGGTTTCGAACATTGAGTTTCCCGAACCCAGAGTTCGAACATGGAGTTTCCGAACCAGAGACTCTTGTCTTGCTTCTTGTTCTCTCATTTTACTTTATTCGAAAAAACACCATTAGCGATTTTTCGTGTGTCTTCTTCTTTGTTGCTTGTGCTTGCGGTTGAGTTTGTGGTTTCTGTCATTAGTGTGCTCTCAGTAATTTTATTCGCAAAACTCCCCACAAAGCGATTCTGTATGGCTTCTTCTCCTTTTGTTTGGTGATTGATGGTGTTCTGTTCGAACCCCGTTCGAACTCTGGAGGGAAGTCTAGAACCCAGGGAGTTCGAACCGCGTTCGAACTCTAGAACCCGGGGTTGGGCGGTTCATTTGTTCGCGCCTTTTAGCATTCTTGTAGGAGACTTCATGTCCTTCTGAAGCCCCTTTGAGAAGAAAGACTCTTCGTCATTGACAATCTTTTTCTTTGTTTTGTCTTTCTTTGATTTCTTCGCAAAACCCCATAAAGCGGTTCGTGTGGCTTCTTCTTCTTTTGTGGCAGAAACTGGTCATTGTGGTCTTTTTCTTTGTTTTCGGCAAGCTTCTAAAAACAGCGGGGGGTTGGAGGCGCAGCCCCCCCCAAACGTGGAGTTCCCGAACCCAGTGTTCGAACGCCCCGGGGGCCACGAATTCCAGAACCCGAGGTTCCAACATAGAGTTCCCCAAACCCCAGGTTCCAACATAGAGTTCCCGAACCCAGGGTTCGATCTCCCTGGGGGACGGGGATGGGGTTCCGGGAACCCGGGGTTCCGGTATAGAGTTCCCCAAACCCCAGGTTCGAACATAGAGTTCCGAACCCAGGGTTCGGACTCTCTGGGAAAGGAGGAGGAATTCTCGAACCCGGGGTTCGAACGTGGAGTTCTCCAAACCCCGGGTTCGAACATAGAGTTCCCGAACCCAGGGTTCGAACATAGAGTTCCCGAACCCCGGGTTCGAACATAGAGTTCCCGAACCCAGGGTTTGAACATAGAGTTCAAACTCCAGGTTCAACCTGGGTTCGAGAAGTTCGAACCCAGGGTTCAACCCTGAGTTCCGGAGTTATATGTTCTCCCCCCCCCCCCCCCCGGGCCCCCCGGGAGTTCGAACCCTGGGTTCCGGAACACTCCAAAAACTTATGCTCGAGCGACGGAGTCAGCGGCGGCATTTTTTGGCTTCAGCGGGCTTCGTTGACTGCGGGAGCAGCGCTCAGTCCCTAAAACCTAACAGAGCAAACTCGATCAAACAAAACAAGGTGAAACGGAGGCAAAAAATGGCAACAACTGCGGCGTCACTTGAGTCTCTCCAGCTCCGGTGTGCATGGCGGAGCCTTCGCTTGCACTGCTCTGGGTTCGACGCATTTTGCCCCCACGGTCTGCATCACGCGACTTGTTGTCGCTGGACGCCGGCGTCCGCGACGCCCTTGCGCTTCTTTACACGCCGAGGAACGTTTGGTTCTGTCCTTGGATGTGTGAAGAGTCGCCAGCTGTTGGATTTTGGTGTGCACAATCGCGACGGAACAAAACACAGGGGCTGTCCGTTGTCTGGCGAGACTAGAACGGCTGCCGGAGCCTGGTTTTGGCTCCACCTGTTGTTTTGGGCAGCTCAGAGCGACGGCTCTTTATTGCTCCGGACCGGTTGCTGAGGCTCCGTAGTTTGCGCTGAACGGCCAACACAGTAAAGCCTGTGCGCCGCAGCCCATTTGTATCTGTTTCACCGCTTTGTTGTAGTTTTGTTAGTTTGTTGCTTTGCTTGTTTGTAGGACCGAGTGCTACAGCCGTAGTCGACGAGGCCCAGTCAAGCCAAAAAAAAACCTTAGTTTAAACCTGGGTTTTTAAACCTGGGTTCCAATTCTGAGTTAGAACTGGGTTTCAAACCTGGGTTAAGTTGTAGAACTGGGTTTCAAACCTGGGTTTTAACCTTGGTTTAAACCTGGTTTTTAAACCCGGGTTCCAAACCTGGGTTAGAACCTGGGTTTCAAACCTGGGTTGGGTTTTAGAACCTGGGTTATAATCGGGGTTTAAACCTGGTTTTTAAACCCGGGTTCCAAATCTGGGTTTGAACCTGGGTTCAAACCTGGGTTTAACTCGGTTGAACCCAGGTTCAAACCCAGGTTTAACGCAGGTTCAAACCCTGGTTCAAACCCAGGTTTAACCCAGGTTTCAAACCTGGGTTCTCTGGGTTGTTGTTGTTGTTTCCCCCCCCGGAATCTCAAACCCAGGTTCAAACCTGGGTTTAACCCCGGGAAGGGAAGTGGACCAGCCTCCAGGCGTTTACTGAAGGCGCCGGATGCAGTCCCAAAGTCCATGACAATTGCAATAGGAGCTCGAGTGGGTGGACACGTCTGAGAGGCACAGCGACTGCAGAAGTGGTGGTGGCATCATTAAGTGTTTTTTCGCCATGTGATCTGGTATGAGTGGTGTAGTAAAGATGTCAGAGATGCAACTCCACCTTCGTTCAAGAAGTTCTGTCTCTATCAAGACTTTTCTCTTGAGTCTTGCTTGATTTTTTGGTGGTCTGTCGCAGCTGGAGCTTAATATCGGCACATCGTGCCGCATCTTTCACTGCAGAGGTTTAACCTCTCCACTGCTGAGGTGTGCTCAATCTGTGTGGTTGTTGGCAACACAGAAAGACCGCATTTTTTCGCGCCATGAGAAATGGTTCCACGCCGCGAAAGCTCGGAGGGAGACGACTTGGAAAGGCGGTTAGTTTACAGCACAAAACCACGCGTTTAGCAACATTTCTTAAAACACCATGGGCTGGTGCCAAAACTATCGTGGTCATGAAGCGCGGTTTGAAAGCATTTGCACCTGGTTTGAGAAACCGATCTGCCAGAAATTGAGGACGTACCGATTTGTGAGACATTTGTTGGCTGGTTGTCTATCAGTGTTTGGCTGCAGGAAGTAAAGGTTTGGGGTTTTGGGTTGAAGTTTTGGGTGCAAGGTCTGAGTTTGAATGAAGGTTTCGGGCGTAAGGTTTCAAGTTTTGAAATTAAGCCCTTTCGAAGGTTTTCCCACCAAGTTGTGATTTCACGAAATGCCACGGGCTTGCTTGCAAACGAACAGGGAAATGATTCAGACAAGCATCTACCCCTTCGATGCAGAACAACAAATCGCGACTAAACTCTGGATGCATCTGAATTTCATCTTGCACAGTTCCAGTGTTCGGAGGGGTTGTTTCATTGCGTTCTATGTGTCATGTCGGGAAAATCAGGTTTGATTGTTCGGCGGATCAAAAAGCTGAGTGGAACCGCAGGAAGCATGTCCTGTTTCCCTTGAGGTGCATCTTTCAACATCAAGAAGGATTGATGACAACGTAAAACCGAGAAATCGTGGAAGAGCATGTTGGCAATGCCCGGCACACATGCAAAAAATTAAGCTTCGAGCAGCACAGCAAGTTCACAATCCAGTTGTTTCCGTTGTTTGAGCCATGCTTCAAAACTTGACTACGGGCCGGTTAGAATATGTCTTTCGGGTCCTACGTGGCCCTTGACATGCGCAACTCCGAAGTCTTCCATCCATGGCTGCATATTCGGCACGAGTCGTGTACGGATCTGCGAGTATTGGCCTTGGCGACGTCGTCACTGGAACGCCTTTTTGCGATTCAATCAGTTGTTTCTTTGCGTCTTTGAAAATCAGGCAGCGGAGCCCCGCGGAAATTCCAGCAGGATGTGTCTTGACAAGCTCGGTCAGTTATGTCGTAGGTGCGTAATGGGTGAGGTCGCGCAGTTAGCTGCGTGCTCAATTATGAGCGAAAAGGTTCACCGCAAGCGTGGCAGTTCCGGACCTGCAGGGAGGCGCCCGTTGTTCATGATACTTTGAAGGGAGTGATCTGCAGGCTTCCGGATGTTACAGTAGCCAATTGCATTGCAGAGGCGGCTTCGTCGTCTTACATTTATTTGGAACTTTTGGATCATGTGGTGTATCCAACACGACGGTCACGTATCGGCAGGCGGCCTGCAGAGGAGCGTCGTGCGGAAAAGCCAGGCGGTGATCGGCCAGGAACGTTTGGAGTGCTAAGCTTATGAGATCAGACGAGGTGCGAGCTCGAAAGGTCGGTTAGTTACGACTTCAACTGTGCTCGGCCAGGAGTTTCTGCTTCTGGCGGAGTTGTCCGTCCAGGCAGGGGGTTGCAACAGATTTGCTGAAGCTGCCCTCACGCCGGGAAGACCGTCAGGCTCGCGGACTGTCCACGAGGACTCCGGGCTAAAGAGCTTCCAAATGTCTTTGGTGGGAGCTGGGTCTGAGAAATTCCTCGCAGGCCCGCCACGCTGACGCCTCGCAGCCGGTCCCGGTTCCACTGAGCCGGATCCATGCTGTCGTGATCCCCAGCACAAGTAACGTGCGAATTACGTCTGTCCAAGCCGGTTCGGGCAGCCCAGGCCCTAGAGCGCAGACACCTGGAGCGGGCAGCCAAGCCAAGGCAGCGACGATCTCTCCGGACTGTGCTGGTTCCGTAGCCGCCCTTTCGAACGACACCCACACCCTCAACCACATGTGTTTTCCTACATTTGCGGATGAAGTGTTGAAGTCGTGGGTGGTGTGGTCATTCACAAGCCTTGATCCTAAATGGTCCAGGGGGACCATGTCTTTCGTGCATTCCAGGCGACAAGAGGAGCAAGCAGTCCAGGTGCAAGAAGCTGAGGAGCACACGAGGGTGAGAACCCGCAGTGTTAAACATGTCATGGGCCAAGGTTCAAGCACTCTGAGGAGCCGCTCCAAGAAGGCAAGCCGCGGCAAGCTATTTTCAGAACAACGCTTGCTGATAGTGCTGCAAGAACAGTGGTCCAACTTTTCAGGCTTCGATGAGCACCAATTACTACCCGTGTGGGGGCGCCGTGGTGTAGACGAAGGGTGTTCGCGGGTCTTGAGACCTCCCTGCTCTGAGGTCCGGGGCAGGGTCACCTCCATTGCAGGCACAGCCGGCGCAGACCTGGGAGGATCGTCCGGAACGGGTTCGCCCAAGAACGCAGGGTCCACAGTGTGGCAGGCTTGCAGGCCAGAATCAGAGCCGGTCTTAGGCCGGACGAAATGTCAGTGCTGAGCTTGTGACCGCAACAAGGTCTTCGGGTAACTGTGCTTCAGACGATCGGCCCGAACCGCCACCACGTCCTTCGACGTTTCGAAGCTCAGCTTCTAGCCAACGAGAGTTGGCGTCAATTCTTCGATGTGTCGCTTGTCGCTTTGTGGATCCAAGTGTGCAAGTGTATTTGTGTGTGCATGTTGACCTGTCGTTTGTCCAGCGCCATGGAAGCGAGCATGTCCTTACAACAAATCAAGTCTCTTGGCAAAGTACACCAGAAGCACTGCATGCAGGTCGCAGGTCAAGCATGCATAGCGTGCGCACTGCTGAGGCCCTGCATGAACAGAGGCCTCGTTCACACCGAGGAGCCACCAGAGGTGAGAGTGACCGGTGCTCAAAGCCTGCCTTCATCGATCAGTGTGTGTTTGGGGGCTTGCGTGCACTTCTGCCCCTCTCAGGCCTACCGGCAGCTCGCCTTCCGACGCTCAATCCGAGCTTCCACCGCGGCCCACGACGCCCCTGCACCCAGCCTTCAACATATCGCATTTCATGGCATCTTTCGGAAATCGAGGCCTTGTATGAACCGGGGTGGTGACGGAGCTTCGGGCCTAGACTCCGGAACGTCCCAGTCCTCTCAGGCTAGGAAATTCAAAGTTCCCCGACAGATGCGGCGCAAGCGGACAAGTTCTGCCGGAAGGCTCGGCAGGAGGGTCGGCATCCTTGCTCACAGCAACTTTGCTGCAAGTTTCCTGCAGGCCTGGAAGAGGTGTCCGCCCCGCATCTGGATCAGTGGCTTGGCTTCTTCAGTCTCGTTCACTGCAAAAAGGTTGGTCAGCTGGCCTCTTGCTTTCACCCTGAAGGTGGGTTCTCGCATGCACCAGCTGGAAAGTTCCTCGAACGCACTGGGATTGTGGGCAGTGGAAGTCGCATCCGTGGGTTTGAAGTTGGTATACAGGTCGACTGTTGAATGCGCACCAGCAATCCGGTTCAGAGGCACCCGCCAGAAGCTGAGCTCCCCCAATTTTCGTCATGTCGATGCCTCGGTGGGCCATGTGTCGTTCTCCAGGCTCAGGAGGCACCTCGCCAAGTTCGGTCCGGCCCTTGAAGCCTCCTGCAAAGCCTTGCGAGTCTTGGTGCCACTCAGCACTCAGCCTAGGCCCGCCTCTTCTGGGGGTCGCTGCCAGCCCCAGGGAGATCGGCCCTCAGAGCATCTCAGCAACTGTCTCTCGACAATCTCCTTGCGACTTCAGGCAGCACGAGTGTCTCAAAAGCTGGTGCAAGAGGCCGGACCGACAATCGAAGCCAATCCATGCCCGTCTTGGACGGTCCTCCGGTCAGGCGATGGAGATGTGTCGACAATCAAAGGCTGCCGGGAGCAACAGCGCCGCCTCTTGGACAACACGAGAGACCAAAGCTGACTGAGGACGAGCAGAGACGAGCAGCATAGCCGGCATAGCCTTGCTGTTTGCTCCGGAGATGCATTTGTGCTTGCAAGAAGCAAGGCCACCGTGTGCAGCACAGCAGATGGCACGGAGGCAGCGAGGGAACGAGCGGGTCTTCACACTTCGCACGGCTGCCTTTTCTGGCGCACCCAGACCGGGGAGCTCCCGGCATCGCCGGCATTGTCGCCACCTCCAGAGCGGCTCGAAAGGCGGAGCTTCTGAGCTTTTCCATGCTTCTTCAGCGTTTCAGTGTGGCCGACTTACCGACCAGGCCACAAGCCCCAACGCCTGAGCAAACGAATCATTGGTTGCAGGCGGCGTGCTTGGCATTTCCCAATCAGTGATTCGCCGGTGTTCTGTCCCATGGACTGCTCCCGTGCTCGTCCCTTGCCCCGCAGCGCTCAGGGTATGGAGTGCAGTGCCGAGCCAGAAGCGAGCATGGAGCAGCCAAGCGCGTCTACGCAGGCTCCTGCATTCTCGGTACGTTCTCGCATCTGAGCGGTCCCAGCGTTTTCCTGCCAGTACCGCGTCGTCTCTCCAGCTCGTGGTTCTGACGAGGATGGCTCAGCTCAGTGCATGTTCCTTGCTCAGTTCGCAGAGCGCCCAACAGCACAAGTTCCATGCCAGCTTGGAATCAAGTCTTGTCCACGCGTGTTCAGTGCTCAGGCGTCCCAGAAGCCCAACTCCAACGAAAATGTTGGCTTGGGGTGAGGAGCAGGCACTCCTTGTGTGTGGCTTGACGACACGGCCCGAGTTCATGTGTCATGGCCAGGACAGTACCCCAAGTGGAGGACCCTCCTCGCGGCCGCTGTGCGCCGGGTACAAAAGAAAGGTAGCAGACTGGAAGCACTGCTTGCGATGTCGTGAAGCACTGCATCGAGCAAGCAGAGGGCCACAGGCCCCAAGACGACGCTGCACAGGTACGGCTCGCCAGCCAGCGACGAAGACGATCCTTTCGGACGAGGAAGGGTCACCCGCATCGGCATGGGCTCTGCCATGGCGCTGCGAAGTGAGCATTCGCAATACGGCAGGGGACCATTCCGACGGCCTGATCAACAGGCTGATCGAGGTTCTCGGCCTCGGGCCACTCTTCGCGAGAGTTCTCGGCCTCAGCTTCTGAGCTGCCGAGGCCTGTCAGATGGACGACGTTCGTCGAGCCTTTGGCATCTACGAACGGTGTTTCGGCAGCATTTCGGGGTTTGTGTGTTTGCTGGCCAAATGAGATTAAATCGAAGCTCCTCGGAAGGCTGCGGAGAATGGAAGTCCCGCTCTACGAGGGGGCCGCGGGACCTGGAAGGGTTCAAGAGTTGAGACAAGGGGAGGCCCACAAGCCCTTAAGATGCTACTAAAGGCACAGCTTTTCGGATTCTGGGACTATTCTAAGGTATACAAGCTTATCATCGAGCCTTGGCCTCGGCAGAGTCTTCGGGGCAAGTGACATGGTCTTCCGCTCTGGGTGCCAAGGTGCTGCACCCGCACTCACCAGCTCGGCCATGGCATCCAGCCCGGCTCTCAGAAGCTGATGACTTCGCGCACATGCGCGCACGTGGGTCCGGCTAGTGGCTAGCTCTGCCGGACACCGGCCTCACAGGTTCTACGAGACGCTTAAAAGTGCGGCCCTTGTCAGTTTCCACGCCGACGCAGCATGGACCCCTTCCACCATTCGGCTTTGCATCAGAGGCTCTGGGCAGCGCGTCTCGTCACGACTGCTGATCGTTCTGATCGAGGCCACTGCGGCTGCCCAGTTGGGTCGCCAGGGAGCTTCGTTGTGGCTGTGCTAGGCGTGTGCAAGGGAGCAGCACAGTGACAAGGCAGGCCCGTCAAATCATCCTGGAGACAGAAGAAGCTAATTGGCAAGTTGAAATTGCTTGACCCAGATTCTCGTCATCAAGGCTCTTCTCTTGTTTCTTTCTCCCAGGTGTATGCGCTCTGGCAGGCGACGGAAACCCATGATGCGCTAGTTACTAGCCTTTTAATGTGTTGGGTGTGCGTCGAGGACTCTTGCCCAAGAGGCGAGGAGATTGATGCGAGCCAGCGCGAAGTGCTGCTGGTGACCCTATCATCCTTGCTGTCACCTCAGCTGAAACTGGGAAGGCCCAATCTGATTGTTTGTATGCGATTGCATCGTCGCCAACATCCTTAGGGTCCGCACAATGAGCCCTGACCTAGCCCTGGAGATCTTGCGGGACACCCTGCAGAGGCTGCAGCTGGCTGCCCATGAGCCCGCATGCAGCGCCCTGCGCTTGTGAAAGGTATCGAACGGCCGTGGCCTGGCTGGTGGAGTCACAGACGCAGGCAGAGAGGGCTCATCGAGTCGACTCGACACCGGGAGATTTCGAAGCAGAAGGTCAAGGATCTGCTCCAGCTCGTGGTGAGCGCTGCCAGCCAGGGGCCAAAAGCCAAAATTCAAAAGCCGAAGCCTCCGTGGGCCGAGCGGCCGGGCGTGAAAGCGCCCTTCTCCCCCGCGTCAGGCGAGGCGCAGCTCGACCGAGCCGGGCAGTTGGGTCGGAGCCCGGGGGAGAGCTTAGGAGCGCCCCGGGGCGCCTCCCAGCCACTGCGAAAGCTGTGAGCCGCGCTGCTCTCGAGGCCACGGTCTCCTGGCCAGCTACAGGGGCCTCGAGGAGTGCGGAAGCGGACGGTAAGGATGACCTTGTGGTCATCGTCTCTGCTGCAGGACCTGCTTCAGTGGCTTTTAGAAGAAGCAGACCGGCAGATGCTGGCTTTTCCATGCAAGAACCCAGCTCTTGGCCGTGGTCTCGTCTAAAATTTCGTTTCGCTTTGTCAAGTTGAATCTGTGGGGAGTGGCCTGAAGGCTCGGACAGCCCCACCAGCATCGCCACACGACCGCCAAGCGGCCGAGCGGGCACCGGCAGAGGGCTCAGGGGGCTGCATGCGACAGCTCCGGCTTGTCGAGGTTAGGGCACAGAATCATGGCTTCTCTGCGAAGGGGAGCAGATAGATCCCAGCGAATTTCCTTTTCTCAAGTCTCGCGCCGTTGCAGGCTTTGCCGTGGAGGATGAGATGCTGTTAATGGAGGCACACCCTAAGATTTGCTGCGCTGTCAAGTAAACTGGTGTTCGCACCCACAGGCAATCAATCAATCAATCAATCAATCAATCAATCATGCAGCACTGTAGCCCTGCCAAAGTCATGTGTCCAATGCATACGACGTTTGAACAAATCTGTCGGTACTTTGGATCAGTATGGGAGTGACGCTTTCGAGAGGACGTCGATCTCGATCTGGAGTCTGGCACTCATTGCACTGCGGGCTGTGGGCGGGGCCATTGATGAAGAGTTGTCCGGTTGATGTTGACATGCGTGGGGCAACGTCCTTATATTGGTAGCATCTACTTGCATTTTCCAGAAGCTGGGTCGCTCGTTGGCTTCCAGCATAACCTGTCTCACAATGGCGCCAGGTTGGCTGCAATGTGAGGCCGCATTCTCCAGATTTAAAAATGAGCTCAGAATTTGTGAGCTCGTTGATGGCAGTGCGCCGAGATAATGTCTTCAGGTCGATCCACCCGTCAAGACTTTGCGATGCGGGAGGGACGGAGAGACACGGAGGGTCTGGTGGAACGTGCCTGTTGAAGTGCGTAGTAGCGGTGCAGCTTGAAGACAAGAGCTCGCACCTTTTCGCTTGCCGAACCCGAGAAAAACACACGACACTAGTAAGAAGTGCAAGATGCCACCTCGAGTACAGCGGTGCTTGCAAAAGGGTTGCAAGAGACTGGCTAGCAAGGTTTGTGTACGACGATGTGCTGATTCCTGTTTTTGTCACGCCGGAAATTGGCTCGGAAAAGCTGGAAGTTGTCATCAAGCAAGCAAGCAAGCAACCATGTACTCTCCGAAGGAGGCCTCCTTGTGCTCCAGTGCCTAGCGCACACAGCATGGCAAACTGACTCCATGAATTTCACGAACCATGCATCACTGAGCATGGGCTCATCACACATTTTGCACAGGAGAGGGGTCCTTCTCGCATTTCCGATCACCCTGCTCTCTGGGCTACCTCCCGCCGGTGCTGTGCCAGAGGGGATGACGGTGACAGGCGGAGAGGCGCGGTGCTTGTGCTGGTAAGCTTCCTGTTTTGCTGTCACCTGTCTTTCACTGCAGGCGCAAGCCTTTTGAATGGTTAATGCTTCGAGGGCTCGCACATGGCCGAGCCACGATGCGAGCCCTTTGACGATCTCCTCAAGGAGCCCAGTTGGAGTAATCGTGGCTAAAGAGGTAAGCATGCTTCAGTTGTCACTCGCTGAGCACAGGAGTTTGTCATGCACTCCGTTTTCTAGTTGGGCGCTCCGCTGCTTCCTATGGCTCTGCCTGTGTTGTGCCTCGTCACTTTTCCAGTCGAAGTGTGATATTGAGCACAGGGCATGCGATGTGCACGTAATGCGTTCGGTCTGGCAGGTACAGTGCGCTCTGAGAGCAACTCTGTGGGCTCGGGCCGGGGCCTTCTCCAGCGGCAGAAGTTCCTGGCGGGACAGCGACTTGGCTGGAGATGGCAGGGGGATCTGCGGGTGGTCTGGCCAGCTGAGGTTTCACCATTTGGGAGCCCCAACTCTCGCGGGGCTGGACAATGCCATTTATCGATCTGGACGCTTGCGCTGCCTGGCCAAGCTAGCTGTGTCACCTGGTGTGTCCCATGCTGGCCGAAGCTGCACATGGCATTGCATGCCCTCACATGATCGCACATGAGCAGTGTTCTGTCTTTGCAGGCTTCCGACCCCTTAGTTCAACCTGTGGCGAGCCCGGGTCTAGCGTCATGGACGCGGCGGTTCAGCCCCCCTGCGTGGGCAACATCTGCAATGGTCCTGCCAGTCGGGTTGGGGATCTGGCTGTTTGGGAGGATGTCCGCGTTGTGAGAGTCGGGGTCTACCAGCTGTGCTGGTGCAGACCCAGCCTAAGCTGTCAGCAGCTGAACACGTGCTGCCGGGAAGATGCCGACTTTGGTGAGGCAGCCGGGGAGGTGGAAGTGGTCGGTCCCGGCTGGATACTGGTCTCGCCTGTCCTGGGCCAGGGATTCCGCTTCGAGCTCGTGTATCCCGAAGCTTTGCCCGGTTCCCAGGTGCTGCTTCGGCTCAGACAAGAGGGACCCTGTGGTCTGCCGCGAAACGCCGCAGAAGAGCGAGCCTCGCTTCTGCGTGGCGACGGGAACGTGGAAGATGAAGAGCTCCCACTCGCAACTCCTGCAGATCAGGCTGCCAGCCTCAACTTCACAGGAGACTTCTCGGACCGATACGTTGCATACCTGTACAGGCATTTGACTTACACCGTATGCTGGTGTGCCCAGTATTGTTTCAAGCACGAAGATGGCAGCATCAATGAAGAGGCCTTTGGGGCCGAGGTAGGCTTGTTTTATCCAAGAGGCCCCGACACGGAGAATATGGCTCCGCAGTATGCAGTGGCTGGGGTGTCATTTGCATTGTATGTGCAGGGCGATCGTTTGTCTGTGAAGGACCGGGTTCTTGTTCCTGAAAGCAGCACCTTGTGTGGCGATCCCGATACGGGACACGCCCTGGCATTCCGCTCCTACATTTGCGGGCGCGGCCAGAGCTCCTGCATTGCAACACCTGCGAACGGACCTCCCACGTCCTTCGAGGACATGGCAGACATGGTAGGGGAAGCGGGGCTTAGCTTCCAGCGCGGGGGCTGGGAACCGGTGCAGATCGACAGCCCTGGCACCTACCGCATCTGCTGGTGCGTAGACGACACCTGGGACCCGGTAAAGCTCGAGAGCCATGGCTACTGCGGCTCGGGCTTCCAGTATGGGGTCGAAGCTGGTTTGGTCATTGTCCAAGGAGCTGTGGGAGATCAGGACTTCCCGTGCAGCGCCTTCCAGCCCTGCCAGTTCGAGGTGCACTCTGAGCTGCCATTTGACGCTGAAGACCAGATTCTGAGGCTTGCCACATAAGTCAGTTCTGGTCACTATGAGGGTGGCTACCGTTGCTGTAACCATGACAAAGAGCCGAGAAACTAAACTTGAAGAAGATGCATCCGCGTTTGATGGTGGATGCGCCCAGGATCGTCGCTCCACCTCCCACTGCGACCAATTCACTGGCGACAATCTGCGGCCGTGGGACATCAGGGCTGCAGGAGTGGCCGCTTCGGCTCTTGCTTTGAGACCGAGTTTGTCAAAATTCTTGCCTGTCAGGTTCGCATCACGGGTTCCTTTGCGGTGTATCCCAGCACCACGACCGTGCTCAGCGACGACGAGGAGAACACGACCACGCCGGCACCTCTCCAACCGATGTACTATGTTGGCAACTTTCAGCTCGACTCTGCCGGGCAAGCTGGCCTCTACAGGGTCTGCTATTGTAGCTAGGCTTTGAACATGAGGACGCGAAGCTTGGAGAGCCAATTCATGACTCCGTTCTCTCGCCAGAGACAGAGACCCGCACAGGCAAGCACTCGGAGATGGGCCCCTGCGATGATGCCGTTGCCTTTGCGCAGTATGCCGGCACCCTGAACTTCGGAGCAATTAGGGAAGAGCACAGTGCAAAGAGGTGCCAGTGTAGTCCTCTTCCAATGAGGTGCCACCCGCATCTCTCTCTGTCTCTCTGTCTGTCTGCCTGCCTGCCTGGCTGGCTGTCTCTGTCTCTGTCTCTGTCTCTGTCTCTGTCTCTGTCTCTGTCTCTGTCTCTGTCTCTGTCTCTGTCTCTGCCTCTGCCTCTGTCTCTGTCTCTGTCTCTGTCTCTGTCTCTGTCTCTGTCTCTGTCTCTCTCTCTGTCTGTCTCTCTGTCTGTCTCTCTGTCTGTCTCTCTGTCTGTCTCTCTGTCTGTCTCTCTGTCTGTCTCTCTGTCTGTCTCTCTGTCTGTCTCTCGGTCTGTCTCTCTGTCTGTCTCTCTGTCTGTCTCTCTGTCTGTCTCTCTGTCTGTCTCTCTGTCTGTCTGTCTGTCTGTCTGTCTGTCTGTCTGTCTGTCTGTCTGTCTGTCTGTCTCTCTGTCTCTCTCTCTCTCTCTGTCTCTCTCCCTCTCTCCTTGCAAGGAACATTACCGGGGAGATCCGCCGCGATGACTCCACGCAGTTGCATCAACGCTGTTTGTCCAACAGCCCTTGCAAATTCAATGTGACGGGAGCCTCTCGACAACAGCTTAGTGCACTAGGTGAAACTGGAGTGACAGTCATGCTCCGTTGCCACTTCGAACGAAGGTCTGGGCTATGCAGCTTAGCTTCTACGACTCTTTCAAAGCCGTACCTCTCGATAGAGAATGCGGGGAGGCCGCCCAACTGCAAGCACCATCCGGCTTTTTTCGGCCCGGGAAATGCAGTGACGGAGGTGGTGGATTCCTCCAGTCACCCAGAGTTCAGCTTGCTGCGCAGGACAGATCAGCATACAGACGGCAGGGACATAGGGGCGGGGCATTAAACGATTTCAGCGCGGCAGCCGTCTTCAACCCAGTGTCGCGTGGGGAAGGATGGAGCTTCTTGACTCGTGGGCCAGCGAGTTTGCACATAGGGCTAGCGCCTTAGAGAAGCAAAGTCCTTGTCGGGTCTTCGGTGTGAATTGCTGCCGACGTCTGCAAGGCTGTGCCGAAGCATTCTGCACACCAAGCATTGTATGTTAAGAAGTCATGGCTTTCCCCAGGCTGGTGCAGAGACGCTCTTTGGTGCCGGTGATTATCGACTTTGCTATTGCTACTCGCCAGACGGAGGGAATCTGTGAAAGGGGACACTTGCGACTGGCAGAATTGAGGCCAGGCTTCCATGACGAGTGACGGAAGGTGTGATGCTTCCGAATCTTGGCTCAAGTTCTGTTCCTTGTTTCTCTCGTGTCCTCTGCGGGGAGCTGTTCAGTCAGGTGGAGCACACTCACGAGATCGGCAGTCTGTACATGGTTGGGGCACTGCTGCTCACCTGGTGGCTTCTTCTCTCAGGAAGTGAGGTCGAGGTGTCGAGTGGCCGAGGTCAACCATGGAATGGTCGTGTCGACAGGGCGCAGACTGTGGGATCTTGGCGGGAGTCCAGAGTCTCTCCTTTTTCTGCTGCCGGCGATCCTGCGACGTTGGAGGTCCATGGCTGGCGGGTCGCCAGGGGCGATGCGATTCGGCTGGTACCGCTTTCCTTCTCCTGCGGAGATCCGGATCCGTTTGATGCATATCTGGGAGCAGGCGAGGAGTTTCCGAAAGCCTTTTCCAGCACTCCTCGCGCCGGGGACAGTCATGTTTGGAGGCTTTGATTACAATCCAGCGGTTGCGAATCGGACGGACAACCTCACCAGGGGGGTGCGCTCCCCCCTTTTCACCTCCGGCATGCAGTAGGGAGTTGCAGTTGCCTCCCACATCACATGTCACGGGCCGAAGCCGCAGGTACTCCTCCACTTCGATCTCGGCAAAGCACGGGGCTCCGGAACGTGGAGAGTGTGTCTCTGCCAGAGCCTCAGAAAAGTTAAAAGCCCTGCTGCCTCCGGCTGACCTGTGCAAGGTGTGGCAGCCGTGGCGAAGAGCGGATCTGGGTGCACCTATGCAGGCGACTATGCCCAACCGGCGGCATTCCCAGAGCTGAACGAGGGCTGATTTGCGGCATGGCAGTTCACAGCCATGCATTGCTTGCCGCCTGCAGGTCGGAGAGCTGATTATTGAAGGCCTTCTGCGATCAGTTTCTGCAGCGCAGCTGGGCTGCAAGAAGTCAGTAAGTTGGGTATCTTGATTGTGAGACACGTGTCGCAAGCTGCCTGCTGAGAGTTTGACTTCTGAAATCTTAGGGTTCTGAGTACACACCCCGTCCACACCTCTACCACAGGAGCATTTACTTAGGCGCAGAGTTCGCAGACTCGCCAACACCAACACCGAGCACCAAACAAATAAATAAACCCCAAACACGAGACAAAGTCTTTTCCCAGAGAATCCGGGAGGTCGATGCAGGCATTAAGCAGCGTGGTGACAGGTGCCGAGTGAGTTTGGGATTCCCTGAGGCAGCGAAGCAGTCTTTTCTTCGCAAAGACACAGTTGTTTTCCGAGCCCAAAGCAGTCTATCGCGAATGTCTTTTGGGTATGTGCAAACTGGTCGAATCAGGGCAGTCTCAAAGCCTTCGCAGAGCTCAGGTCGTCGCAGCCTGCGACGGTGGCAATCGCGTCAATACTGGCGGGGCTCCAAAACTGAGGGTCCGGGTCGGAGCACAGCGGAGACAGAAGTCTCGTAGGTTGAGGTCATCGAGCCGGGTGGTCCTCAGAGTGCCATTCTCCCAGCTGCCAGCTGCCGACATGAAAGCCAAGAAGTCCGGACACGCATCATGTTCAGGGCTTCAGCATCAGGTGGCGTGCGCAGCTTCAAACCAGACGCTCGACCAGGTCTTGTACTCTCTCCTCGCTCCTCCTTTCAAGACTTTTGCTTAGTAGCTTCGTCCGCAGGCTCCATCGAGCTTCGCGATTCTGAATTGCAAGAACAGCATACCGGGCTGCCTGGGCCTCGCAATTCTTCCCTGGCAGGCAGACGAGGCGGGTCTTCCCCCGCCCCACGGATTTTTTTTGTCCCCCATCTTTCCGGTGGACGGACGTGGGTGGGTTTGTCCTCCTATGTGGGAGTTTGTTTGGAAGATGTGCGGCTTGAGCAGGGCTTCAACGTGCTCCACCTGCCCTTCGCCGAAAACGCCCTCTTGGAGCCAGGCTGCGGATTCCCAGAAGGCAGACCGCTTATTGCTGTCGGCGTCGGCTCCAAGGTGTAGCCGCACGAACTGCTCATGTCTGGTGCACCGGGGCTGCCCTCTCAGACAGCGACTGCAGCGTGACAGGCAGGGTGTGTAGCTGAGAATCGCATGAAGGACATTGCGCTCTGCCCAACCGGTCGCTGCGTGCTTCCACCTACACCCCAAGGGCCGGGAACTCGTTGCTGTGTTAGGGCTCAGTATTCCGCAAAATCGCTTGCTGGCCTAAGGCCTAATGAAGTTTCCCGTCCTCAGTATTTTCCTTGTCCTGGGCGCTTTTGAATCCAACGGGGTTTCCTGAAGATGCAACACCGCGTGCAGCCAGTTAGAAGCCACATGCATCTGTAATCCCAGCTTCCGGACGTTCAACCTTCCCTGGGATTTTGCAAGTGCAGTGCCCGAAAGATTTTTTCCGGTCCACTTCGTCAAGACTGCGAGCAACTTCAGCTTGCCACTTGTTGCGTTGTCCCTTCATGTTTTCTCCGCTAGGTGAAATCGGGCATGTTGTTGAATGGTCAGAAAGCAGAAGGGAGAATGAGCAAGCCTGGGTTGGCCCGTCGTTCGATGTCGTCAAGCGTCACGTTTCTTCTGTCAGGAATCTGGTGAGTTGCAACAGGATTGTTATGCATCTTGCCATTTTTTGCGTTTCCGTTGATGTTTCATGGCACAGGCGCTTGATTCCGTTGGATCCTGGTCCCGATCGCTGGACCAGTGTGCCTGCCACAATCTACGAGCCTTTGGACCTGAAGGCGCCAGCAAGTCCTAGGTCTTAGGGCCGCTTTTGAGCGCATGCGAGCGCCTTCGTGAGGTTCATGGAAATCCGCTCAATGCCAATGCAGCCATCTCGGATGGGATACCGGATGCCCGCGAAATGGCCTCTGCGTGGGTCCTCAGGGTGGCTACCTGAAGATCGTGTGGCCACAGGATGGATGTCCGGAGGTCCGCCGGCCAATGGGGGCGGCGTTGATCGCAAAATGATTCAAAGCCAGGTTGGCCAGCCTTGGGCGGATCCCATCGTCTCTCCGTTCGACATGGGGCCGGAGCCACGGAAGTGTCCTTACCGGTCAGATAATTAAAGCTCCTTGCAGCATTTAGCAGGCGCCCGGTCATTGCGGCGGTGGGAAGGTATGTGCAGTGGAGACGTGAATCACTTCCGTTTGCAGGGACGCCCGAACCTCAGCACATTTTGCAGAACCGCCTGGACCTTCTGCTCCCAAGTAGTGTTGTAACACTGTGCGGTTCTTGATGGCGCGGCACGCATTTTCCGACTTTGTTGAATCGGTCTCTAGTCTAGTGTTCGCCGTTATATCCCGTGCTAATTCTAGCCGTCAACTCGCTCAAAAGTTGCCAAAGCTACTCGGCTCCTGAGGCCTCGTTCAGTGGGTGTGGTCTCGTAGCAAAGCTCGCAGTCGTGCTCCCGCCGCAGTGCCTTACACGTTGTGGGATTCAAATTTCGCCTGGCTTTCCAGCAGCGCCGTGCCCTTCCGCCTCCACTCCTGCCGCGCCTAAGTTGGGGTGGGTTTGGTGTTCCCATGTAGTGCGGTGCGTGCCTCACGTTTTGAACTCATGCGTGGTCGTGGCGCATGGGTTCCTCGACGGCAGCAATCTTTCTGTTATTTTCTGGTCAAAGAGGCTTAGCAAAAACGGTGTGCCCGGAAGCATGCTGCCCTGTGCAACTTCAGCTGAGGTTCTGGCTTTGCTGGTGAGCGCTGCATGCTTGAGAGGGATCTTACGGCAATGCCCGAGAAGCTGAAGCTGAACGCCTTGCAGGTGCGACCGCTCGTACGGAGCTGACTGTGCCCTCTGGCAGCACGTCGGTGAGTTGGTCGTTGCCGGCCCGACAAACGTCATGACCTCGGCAGAATGCAGCCCCTGCCACCTAAATCGCACTGCAGAGCCCAGGTGACGAGGGTTCCAGAATTCGTGGAGCTGCTGGAGGTTTCCTGCCTCATTGCAACCGTGGTAAAAGACTTGGTTGGACGGAGCCAGGCCTTCAACGTCACTCTCTCCGGGGTGAACCTTTCCGACCAGGCACTGCGCACTGCATGGCACATGGCCCATATGCCCATGGCTCTCCAGCCGCTGCTGTCGGCAGGAGAGGCTCTCAGTGCAGCCGGGCCAGAGCTGCAGCGAGGACGTAGAGCTCTTCAGCCCGGAAAGGGCGGCTTCCCCGCTCATCGAAGGTTGAGAGGCAAAGCGAGGCAAGTGGACTATCAGCTTTGGAGCTCAGGTCTATGCAAACACCTCCAAGGCAGACTTTGAAGTACAAGCGCCTCGATACCCGGGGCCATTCTCCATATGCTGGACACAAGGTGGCCTCTTGGTCGTGCCACCGCCTACACAGTTGAAGAGGGTTCCTATCACGACCACCAGGCAACATCTCCACTGCGTCGATGAAGCTAGCCAACGGCTTCGCTAGAGAGCACGAAGCTCGGAGAGTCCAAGCCTTTACAGTTCTGCTGGAAGTGTAGACTGCAGAGCACAAAGGTCGAGGGACTGCTTGCTTGGAGGCAGGAATGGATCATATGCTTCTTTTCACGTTCGACAATTTGCAAACGGAGTTGTAGGTTGGGAGCCCGCGCCTGCTGACGAGCTCTTCCGATTCCCAACAGGCACGAAACAAGCGTTTGTGGTGCAGTTTCCGAAGTCGATGGCCCGCGAGAAGCTACGGGAAGGATTCCGGGGGGGAGTGAGAGACTGAGAGAAGTCAGAAGATCATGCGACGAATTGCCCTTTGGAGGCGACTTCGGGCAGTTCGCATGCAGTCGGGCCTGTGGTGGCGGCCTCTTCGAGCTTCGCCGTCGCATCCTGGCGGAGGCCGGAGGAATGCAGAACACACGAGCTGTGATTCTTTGGCTCACATGAGACCTGAGCTGTGTGCCGCTTTTCTTGCCGGAAGTGTGCAAACTGAGCCGTTCGACTCTTCTTCGCAATGGCCGAAAAACAGACGGCTTTGCTGCTCCGAGCTTTTGAGACTGTTGCAGATTGTGTCCGAGTCGTGGTTGTCCCTTCATCCTGACACTCTCAGACAGAGGTTTGCCACCGCTAGGCCGTATGCGGCGGATAAACGCTCCCCAAACCAAGGGACAATCTGCCGACTTTGGTCATTCCAGTCGAGCAGAGGAACCACATAATTTAGACGTCGGACCTGCCTCCGAGAGTATAGGAAATATCCAAAAATCCAAGCTCCGGCAGGCTATCGGTGGTGGTTCCGAGTGTCCACCGCTGGGAGCTCGGACGGCTCAGGGATGGAAGGTGTTGGACTGTTGGACGTGTCTATCATCAGATGCTACTACGACGACTGCTACGAGAGGTCTGACAGCCCGCTTCGCAGCCGCCTCGCATCGTGCAACGAGGAGCCCTGCCCCACCGTGTGGACCTAAAAGCTCAGATGCTCGACAGCCCACAAAGCCCGAAAGCATACCTCGAATCCCACAGCGAGCTTTCAGGGCGAAGTCTTCAGCGCACGTACCCACCCCGAGTGGGTGAAACCCGGTGATGTGTTCCAGGCCTCTTGTGTTGCAGTGGCCCCTATGGCCCATGCATGTCGTGAACATGTTTCCATGGTCTCCTGTCGCTGTCGCTTGCTTTTGGCAGATCCTCGTGGAGGGGGCTTACCTCGACCCACTGGAGGTGCATGAAGCAAGTCATGCTTTCAAGCTCTATTCATGCTATAGTCTTCTGGGCCTCAGAACCGACTCCATGCCTCGGTACGTCCACAGACACTCCGCATTGCCTGTAGTTCTTCATGGTAGCGTGGTAGGAGCGACCGTAGGGATGTAAAGACCTCTGAGGTTCAGCTCTCTTGACCGCTTCTCTGCAGGACAGGGTGGTCCTGCTCACTGGAGGGGAAGATGCCGAGTGTGGCCAGGCCTGAACCACTGGATGCTTCGAAGAGCCAAAGACATTGGGGAGCTTTGAGACTTCTTCAGGTCCACTCCAACGAGGGCCCCGCAGATGGAGGTTGGCTCTGCAGATCCCTTATGAGCAGACGACTGGATCACTGGAAGCTTGAAAGGTGCGGCAAATGCCTCCGAGCCGGAAGCTGAAAAGCTTCAGAAAGAAACTGCTGCGATTCATCGATTGCCCGTGTGTGCACTTGCTCCGTGCAGCTTTGAAGTGGCTCGATCTGTCCGAGGAATGGCACCGCTGATACAGTGGCGATGGAGCAGATTCGAGTGTTGCGTGGTGGAGGTCCTTCATGTCTGTGCACGGCGTCCTGATGCCGTGCAGCTCACAGCCACATCTGCTACTTTTCATGAGCCTGGAAAGGTGCATCGTGCAGGCAGCCGAGCAGCAACAGCACTCACTTAGAGCACCCCAGCTCAAGTTGGTATTGCAGAGTGTTTGGCAGTGCTGGGTGGTTTCGACTGCTGTCCAAGATGTGGCGACGGCCTCGCCAGCCTGACGATTCCGATAGCTGGCACCTACCGCATCCTGGCATTGGAACCCACCGAATCCACATTCATCTCTTGATCTTTCTTAACGAGTTGCCTTCCCACCGAGGCATCTGCATCTGCGATGCGTCCGAAGTGGATCCCGGCTTCAGCAATGTCTCAGGTGCCAGGGACACGGCAGTCATCACGTCACTTCATTGCACATCCTGTGCAGGTTTACGAAGGTTGTGATGGGAATTTATGTCCGGTGCAGGTTCGCTGGTCGCAACCCGGGAGCGCTGCAGCCAGCTGGAGGACTTCTGGCTCACCCCAGGCGGGGCCCGCGGCGGGGATTCTTCAAATACATCTCTTCCGTGGCCCCAAAGCGTGGAGGCAACGGCTCCCTGCTGGAGATCACCGAGTCCCAGTCGGTGGCAGAGGAGAGCGTGAAGCGCGAAACTGAGAAGCGGGGGGCAGCCGGGCCTGGTGACCCGAGGAGCCGAAAAGTGGCCTGGATGCCGCGTTGGCAGATCTTATGGATGATCACAGGAGTGGCAGGCAGCTTGTTTGCGTTTTCAGCCTTCAACAAGCAATGAACGTTTTTTTGGCTGTCCTGTCGCCCTTGCAGGGCTGACCTGGTCTTCATCTTGGGTCTTATTGCCGCATCTATTCTGTCGGGGCCTCTCTCGACCTGCCGGGACATGAAGTGAACCCGGGACGGTGTACCATGGTCCGTCACTTACCTATTGGAATGGCTGAGGTACTGTCTCGCGATCTTCTGCGCCTGCTGGTTCTGGCGCTACAGGTTGGATCTCTTGCCTGCATGCAGAGACTTGGCGTGTTACTCCGTGCCCAGGTGGCGCAAGCGAGCTGCATGGAGAAGGATCGGTGGGATGGGCGGGCTGATGTCAAGTGTGCTCGCAGTGGGCTTCAGGCTCGCTCCAAATCTCTTCGCCAACTCATTGGCCCCTTAGCGCCAATGTGTCTTCCTGTTCTGGGCTATTCGACATCCTGAAAATTTGCAATCCTGGCCGAGGTGGCCAAAGCGACCAGAGCAGCATGGGAGGCCACCCCTCCAGCGATTGGGCTGCAAGAGTTTCGGTGTAGGCGCCTCGTTGACGAGGCCTACACACGAACTATCACGGAACAGGCTCAAATTTCGTGACGCAGCTGCACCAGTCGAGTCGAAAGAGAAGCTTCCATGAAGCTAAAGATCAGGTCGGGCTTGGAGGAAGAACCCGACCAGAAAGATGGCCAGGGACTGGGGACCACCCCTCGCCAGATCGATGATGTCATGCAGGAGCTGGGTTGTTAGAGCCGAAGGCATGTTTCTATTTTCTGCTATCAGTCCCAGTTCTGTCGGAGTGCAGAAACGTGGGTTGGGAAATGTCAGGAGGCGTGTGAAGATCCGTTGTAACTTGCGTTCGTGTCGATGGCGAACAGACGCAAACCGCAACGATATGTCACGTCACTACGCTCCGGGGACTCTTTGGGGCATATTCGCATGAGTGCACCGGTATGTTTCGAGCCAGTTGCCTGGTTCATGCAGTTTGCCACGCAGCTGCACGGGCAACATCACAGCACCTTGCGGCCCGGCAACATGAAGCGAGAAGCCCACAGGCTTCGTCGGGAACGAGGGGGCTGCCACCCTGAAAGGGGCTGCGATTCGGGTCATGTAGCAATGTATGCACGTCCAAGACAGCCTGAAACATGACACGTGGTGAATGCAGACGAAGGCAGAAGTTGTATGCACCACATGCTTAGACTTGTTTGAATTGCAACCTTCGTGAGGGCACGCTGACGCCGCCGGGAACGGGCTACTCATTGAAGAGTGCATCCTCGATTTACAGCGGCTCCACCAGCAGCACACGCTCCACCACACCAGGTGCTGGAAATGCCTGTCCCAGCTTGAGACCTGGAGCATTGGACATGGTCAGGAAATCACCCCTCGTTGCTCAAGGCCGTCCTCTCGGAGCGGCCAGTGAAGGCCCTGGCAGCGTGCATATGTGCCTCACGCATGCCGAGGTGTCGCTGAACAGGGACCGCCCTGCTCGTTGTGACCAAGACATCTGTCTCACACAGATTGTCGTCATCGCGAACAGAAACGGAGTCGGAGTGTCGTGCATCCAGTGCGTGCCAGGATCCGGGCTGCCCATTCTCACCGAAGCAGGCAGCTTGTGTTGCGGAGCACATGTCCAGCCGCCGTGCCGCCTGAACGCCACAGGCAGGTGGCTCCTTCTTGGATCTTCCTCTCGCAGGACGAGGACTCGGCAGGGTGACCTGACGGGGTGGGTTTCATCAAGCTCGTCCTTGGGCTGCCCTGGCACATCCTGGCATCGGCCAGGCAGCCGACCCGGCACCAGTCCGACCCGTCCAAACTCTGGCGCTACGACGCTTCGAGTTGTTGAAGAGTCGACCAGTCATGGCCCAAATGGTGCTCAGCGTGTAGCAGAGGGCTGCAGACTCGGAGTTTGGGGCGTGCTGGTTCATTGATGGGGTCCTTGAAGCGTTTGGTCCAGGCCCCGGCCCCACAGCGGTGGAGCAGGCAGGGCGAACACTTCTGCTTGTTGGACATGAGCGCGCCTGCACCCCGCAGGCGTCGCCTCGCAGCCCTTCGGGTCGGCTCGATGTCGGAGTAGAAGGAGGATTGCAGTTCGACGCACCGGAGAGAGCTTGAGAGAGAGCTCTCTCCCAGTTTTGCCGATGGGATTGCTGCGGAGATCGTAAAGGGCCACACTGGGGGGTAGAAGCGCTCGGATCGCAACTTGCACGGAGGAGAGAGGACGCCCCCGGATGCTGAGGACCGCTAGGGTTTGTGCCAACCTGGGATTTCGACCCAGCCACGCCCCTTGCGGAACCTTCATGATGTTCCTCCGCAAGACGGTTTGTTCCTTGGAAATAACATGCTTTCTCTTGCTTGCGGGATCCTCTACCCGGAATCTCCGAACTTTCAGCCAGAATCTCAGATGTGCAGGAGACCTCCCCTCCGAGTGCCCCTTCAAGGCAGGCAAGTGTGGAACGATGGCTATGAACACTCTAATCCTTGTTGCCTTTGGTTCACATGTTGCTTCCCATGATCATCATTGAAGAGGGCCGTAAAGCCCCCAAATCGCTCCGCCCCTCCGCTTTGAAGGACCCTGGAGCTGCAGTTGCCGGGATTGGAGAAGAAACTGGCGAAGCTGAAGCGCCTCAAGGAGGACCCGGGCACTGCTCATGCTACGAGTCGCCAGCTCATGCGGTCCAGAAAGGCAGCAGTGCAACCCACCAGATTGCAAGGAGTATTCGGAAAGCTCATCTTCTTCAGATGCCAGCCCTGTCCGCGAGGCCTCTCCCCATTCCTTGGACGGGATTGCTTGACTTTCTCCGGTAGACCAGCTACATCATCAGAACTTCCAGCTTCGTACATGTTTCGCTGCGGCCATCGTCGTTGTGGTCGTCACCATGGTAGGCTGCCCCTGCCGTGAATGTAGTGACAGCGCTGTTCACACAGGGTCATCCAACAGGGATCATGGAAAGCAGCTTACTGCTCCGGTGTGCAGGCTCCAAAGGGACTGGTCCCGGTTCCGCCCAGCATGGCACCACCTACACTGCCAGGTTCGAGCTTCGTAGCTTGGTTTCGGATCATGTATGCGATCTGTTGTCAACGAACGCTTACGCACGGTTTCACTACTATCTACAGCACTTGGAGTTCCTTGTCCGGTGTCCCGTGCATCCCACAGACCTGTCACCCTGCAAACCCAAAAGATGTTGGGAGGAGCGCGAGGTGGATGTAGCTCAAATACATCAGCATGTCTTGTAGAACGCACCTAGCGGACCTAGCGGTCGCGCTTGCCAGGCCAGCTTGCATCTGCTCCGCAGCCTGCAGAGGAACCAGCGGCTGTGCCAGAGGCACTCCCGACGTCTGCTTTGGATGATTCAAGTGATGCTCCCATCAGAAGGGGCCGTTCATGACGGACTCGGACGATTCTTGTCAGGCGGCTCCGAGCGAATCTCCCAGACCATCGGAGGCGGCAACCTTTGTCGGAGTGTTGGATGGTCTCCGGGCACGTTCACCTACGCTTGTGCAGGTCCCCGCGGCCCCAGTGAAACAAGTTCCGTCGTCCTCCGCTCATACGAGAGTCTGAGTGGTGCAGTGGAGCCAGTCCAAGGAGAGCATTCACAGCCAAGGTTGTCGATGCTGAAGCAGCTTCCCCCTCCACCGCCTCTGAAGTCAACAAAAAAGTTGCAGGCTCCAGTTTTCCGCATGTCTGGGTTTGCTTTCCGACTTCAACAGGGTGATTACAAGGTTTTCTTGCGAGTTGCTTCAATGCTTGCGTGCTTGACTATCTTCGGCTTCTGGTTGATACAGGGTCGACTTTCCTGCGAAAGGGCCGTTCTCGACCAGTCTTGACCAACCGACCCGATGCCTCTTTGGGGCGTAGATTCTTTGGGGGCGCCGTTTTCTGGGGCACCAGACAGCTATGAATGAACAAAGACTCTGAATCTGCCCCTTTCGGGAGGGTTGGAGTGTGGAAGGTTTGGACGGGGGACGCGGAAGAGCCCTGATGCACTCTGCCCCCTCGCTTTCATGCAGACTAAGAATCCACAATGTGAGGAAAGCTCACCTGCAGCGGATGTCAGCCCTGCGTACGAGGCAAGCTGCGCGTCGTCGTCGCAGGTGTCTGTTATGTAAGGGAGTTTTCCCAGGCCGTTGCCAGGATAACGGCTGAAGCTTCAATCTGAGGGCGCCGAGAATAGCAAGCGAGGGTGGTGCTGTCGGCCTGAAGTGTCGTAGTGGTCGCAGGGTTCTTGTTTAGTTAGGGCTCAAGTTCAAAGCAGTCTTGAGGGTTTTTTCCACTCCAATTATCCGCAGAGTCTGAGGAGCGAAACGAACGGAGCACGATTCTGTGGAAGGGAGCAAGCCAGGAATTTGGTCTCGCAGGCGGCAGACTTCCCGCAGGAAGGAACTGGGGAGCAGGCAGCCCAAGCATGTTCACTTCATAGGAAGTAAGAAAGACATATCCCAAAGCGAAAGCAACAGGCGCCACTCCAACAGTTCAGGAAGCAATAAGAAAGGAAGCATCCGAAAAGTGAACATCTTTCCAAAAAGGCGCGAATGCATCAATTGTAGTGGTTAGAGACACAATGACAACAAACAGCAACAGTGCAACAGTGGAATGCCATTGAAGGACGAAAACCCAGGGAAGATCAGATTTTTCACAAGAACACTCAACGCACAAAAACACCTAAACATCCACATTGCAAATGCAAAAGCTCCAACAACTCCCACCGTTTCGTTGCAGGGGAATCACAGGAGGAAAGCCCAAATCTGCAAGGGAGGTACTGTACCTTGGCGCACGCTGTAAAGAGCTGAAGCGTACAAGTTTCACCTGCGCTGCGGCGAGCTCAAACAGGATTGAATGAAGGACAAGACGCCGCAGACATTCGCGACTCCATGTAACGGACTGAAGTGGCAGGTATCTTTCGAAGGTTCATCTTTTCGGAGATTCCCTGAACTTCACGAGCCACACCCGGATCCGATGGCAGTGCATGGAGGCTTCCGCAAAGGCTCCGGCTCCCACTCCACCAAGCAAGGTGCCGTGCAGCCCACCAGGCTGGCAGCTGGCATATGGTTGCAGACATTAGCACTGTGCGCTTGGACACCCGGAAGGCCAGCTCCAATCTGTCGCGGAGCCTCAGGAGGAGCCGGCGGTCCCGGAGGCGCACAGCATTGCATCACATTACATCTCTCACCATGGAGCGATTTCGGGTTTCGCATCATTCAAGGCACCGAAGATTCAGACGCCGCCAAGTGCTCCAAGCCAATCGCCCAGACCAGCGGCAGTTGCAAGCTGTTGGCTGTAGAACCGAAGCTAGGCCCGACGGCCGTGAAGCAGGCAGGGCACGTATCGGGAGCAACCGTAAGGGTTTCGGCATATCGGTCAGGTGTCTTTCTCTCCCTGGGGTAGGGACTTTCCTCGGAGACTTGATGGCTTTGCTGGGGACAAGGTCACCTTAACAGTGCCAGGTCTAGTCGATGTGGAACACGAGATGCCACGCACCTCCTCCAAGCAGATGTCGTGTCAGGTCCCACGTCTCCCTCTGCGTCCTCGCAGCCCATCTGGTCCGGCGCCATGTCAATGTGTTCCCACACAGCTTTCCAAAGACCCAGCTTGTTGCAGATAGGCTTGCAGATAGGCTTGCAGATGAGGCTTGCAGATGCTGTAGGCATGCGTTGCTTGGCATTGGATTTGCTGATGCGATTGTCTACACATGAACCTGGGTTAACTCGTTTGAAAGATCGTGTCGAGACTGCTTGAGTAAGTCGCGAAAAAATGCGAAAAAGCAGGCTAGGATTGGCGTGGAGTTTGGTGTCACTGGCTGTTGACATGCTTGCTTCTGGGCATTTCGGGTTTCCGTCGACATGTCTCCTCGGGTTCTTGAGGAGAGAAGACACCAGATGCAGTGGAGGAGAGCTGCAAGTGTGGTGAGTGTGGTATTGGGCGGGGGGCGTTCCTTCGCTTTTCTGTGCCAGACTTTGCAAAGCCGAGCCTGCGGAGTCTGGCATCAAGCACACTCAGATGCGCAGGAAACCGTCCCTCCTTCTGCCCCTCCGAGGCAGAGGCAGACAGTGTGTTGAGAAGGGAAACAGCGTGAGAATGATATTGGTGACCGCACCCAGCAAGAAAGCGCACAGGACTCTGGGGACATGGGTAAGCCGGGTAAGCCATAAACCAGGATGCGTCTTGTGAGAAGGTTGAATACAGACCCTCCGGCCCTGCCATGAGCGGGGAGTCTCAGACACAACAATGGAGCAGATCGTGGCGTTTCCCCCTTCTCACACGCCCCGGCTGGACGGAAGCTTTGCAACTGTCGTCAGCGCAGGACGCCGGAGGTGACACCCATCTCGGAAGAGGCGAAGCAGAAAGACACAGAGGCCCGGCTCTGTGCTTTCGCTGTCAGGCTGTAAGTTCTGTAGCTCCCAGCTCTGGGTTCCCAGAGAAGGAAACGATAAGTGGACTCGGAGCTTCAGCTTTAGGACACTGTAGTGAGGTCTGCTTAGGGCATCTTGCTGCAGGGCTGAGTGGCACAGCTGAGGAAACCTCGCCTGCGGATGCCGGCCCTGCAGAGGCGAGCCATGGAGCGTGAATGTGAGCGAAATGTCCGTGTGCTTCTTTGAATCACCACCTCTGTCACAGAGGCCGAGGCCCCGTTCTGGAGACCCTCCTTCCTGCTCAAGCCGAAGCCCAAGGAGCCGAAGCCGCCCAAGGCCGGCCCCGGACTCGGGTAAAACGCATAGGGCATCGGCATAGGCAGAGCGAATTCCTTTCTCTTCTTACCTTGTCACCCTTGCCACCTGGGCACCTCTCCGTCGAGCCTTTCCCTCTTCGTTGAACCGCCTCGCACGGCATGCGGTGAGCCTGAAGGCTTCGGACCACACGAGACAGGGACGTTACCTGTCAATGATGCTAGTGAGACAACCTCAAACTGTGGACGTTTGTTGGATCTGTCCACTTAAGCCGGTTCACCACTTGGAGCCTAGTTGTGGCGCACATAGCCCAGTATTGAAGCAAAAGAGCAAGCCAACACTCAGTCCTTGCACCCACTTTTGCAAGCGCCGAAGATGTGGCGAGTGCGGCAGCGTCTCACTGACACACTGACAGCGGGACTTCTCTGGCGGCCTTATAGGCCTTGAGGTCGCTACACCTCTCTGTTGAGTCGATTTTTTGGGGAGAGTATGCCTGCTTGCTCTGTGGACCACTCAAACTTGAACCCTCATCCAGTCCCTACGGCTCGCAGCAATGCGTGCTTGCAAAAGGGTAGCACATGTCAGCCAGTGGGGGACTCAGCAGGTCCCATCGCACGTGCTCCTGGATTTCTTGCCACAATTGGAGGCTCCCGACCAGGGGTGCGTGTGCGCACGCATGCACGCACAGCACGCGCGCACACACACACACCTTTGCAACTCTTCACGCCGCCACGAAGTTAAAAGATGATGACTATGTGTGTAAGGTCGCATCCACCTTACCTCATAAGCGGGCAAAGCCCCCACGAGGGCGCCTGAAGAAGCGAGCACCGTGCAGGGGTACTCGTGATTTGTTGCTTCGTGGCAGGGGAATCACAGGATGAAGGCCCAAATCCGCAAAGCAGAGAGGTACTGTACCTTGGTGAGCACCAGGGACAGCCCAGACCCAGCACGCTGTAAAGAGCTGAAGCGTACAAGTTTCACCTGCGCTGCGGCGAGCTCAAACAGGATTGAATGAAGGACAAGACGCCGCAGACATTCGCGACTCCATGTAACGGACTGAAGTGGCAGGTATCTTTCGAAGGTTCATCTTTTCGGAGATTCCCTGAACTTCACGAGCCACACCCGGATCCGATGGCAGTGCATGGAGGCTTCCGCAAAGGCTCCGGCTCCCACTCCACCAAGCAAGGTGCCGTGCAGCCCACCAGGCTGGCAGCTGGCATATGGTTGCAGACATTAGCACTGTGTGTCCAACCGGAAGGCCAGCTCCAATCTGTCGCGGAGCCTCAGGAGGAGCCGGCGGTCCCGGAGGCGCACAGCATTGCATCACATTACATCTCTCACCATGGAGCGATTTCGGGTTTCGCATCATTCAAGGCACCGAAGATTCAGACGCCGCCAAGTGCTCCAAGCCAATCGCCCAGACCAGCGGCAGTTGCAAGCTGTTGGCTGTAGAACCGAAGCTAGGCCCGACGGCCGTGAAGCAGGCAGGGCACGTATCGGGAGCAACCGTAAGGGTTTCGGCATATCGGTCAGGTGTCTTTCTCTCCCTGGGGTAGGGACTTTCCTCGGAGACTTGATGGCTTTGCTGGGGACAAGGTCACCTTAACAGTGCCAGGTCTAGTCGATGTGGAACACGAGATGCCACGCACCTCCTCCAAGCAGATGTCGTGTCAGGTCCCACGTCTCCCTCTGCGTCCTCGCAGCCCATCTGGTCCGGCGCCATGTCAATGTGTTCCCATACAGCTTTCCAAAGACCCAGCTTGTTGCAGATAGGCTTGCAGATAGGCTTGCAGATGAGGCTTGCAGATGCTGTAGGCATGCGTTGCTTGGCGTCAGAATTTTCGACTGAATCCGCGATCCATGAGCAGCATCCTCTCACGAACACATCAGTGAAGATTTGCTTGAAGATCCTGTGGGGACTGCGTGCTTGACGCTGCGGAGACAAGCAGAACCATGCTGGGAAAGCCGGGGGTGGGGGTCGAAGTTCGGCTTGAGGAGCGAAGACGCCAGATGCAGTGGAGGACTGCTCAAATGCGGCAAGCAAGGGTTTTGCATGAAAACCTGTGCCTGCTTTCTTGCTGCATGCCGGACCAGTGGAACGGTCCATGGGTATCACCTCCGATGTGCAGGAGACCTCTCCTCCGAGTGCTCCTTCAAGGCAGAGGCAGGCAATTGGTGAACGCCCAGAAGTTCAGGGGGTGAGAGGCGTGAGAATGATACTGTTGGCTGCTTTGCCAAGCAAGACTCACCGGCTTTTGTGTCAATGTGCGACGGCTGCAGCAAAGAAGGCCTTCGCTTCGAACGTTGGCATGACGACTTTGCACGCGCCCCAACCGTCTCTGTCGGTGCAGGATGCCAGAGCCGTCCACCGTGGAGGAGGCGAAGCCGAAGGAGACGGAGGCCGTGACCTTCCGAGCTTCTTGCGGTTTAGCGTTTCTTGGCTGGTCTTCTCTAAACACTCTTGACGCTTGAATAAGGGGTGCGTCAAGCACCTTTGCCCAGGATTCTTCTGTGGATCTCGGGGGAGGGGTGGGTGGGGGTGGAGTGGTGGTGGTGATGACGACGTCCGGACATGAGATTCGAATGGCGATGACGATGTGATGATGCTTGCAGATATATTGTGATGATGATGATGCTGTTGATGATGACGATGATGATGCTGCTGAGGATGATGACGACGAAAAACCTCCAAAAGTGGAGAGGAGCAGAGGAGCTGCTTTTCATTAATTTGCAAATCTTGCAAGGCTTACTGAATGTTGCAGCTCTTGGTTTGTTTGCCAGTCTTGAATCAAACCTCGCCTGGACACACGCTTCTTGGCTCGGCTTGGCACAGCGACTAAGACGCACCCGCAACCAAGATTTCAGTCTCTCGTAATTTCTCGGAGCATTCCCATTTCGAGGCTAAGAACACCAGCAACAGTTTCTCGTTTCGTCTACACAACACTGATTCTTGCCGAATGCTCCAGATCTTTCACCAAGTCGTCTGCCCCACTTCGGGATAAACGTGCGCGTCCATTTATTGAATTTGTTGGAGTGCCCCCATTCTACGGGAGAGTGCCTCGGAAGATGCAAGGGAAGCTTGGACATACTGGCCTGAAATGATGTGGAGGTTGTGCCGCATGTCGCCAGTGGGATGGCCATGCCTGGGTAATTAGCGAGCTTCACTTCACGCCCAGTCCTGCGATGTCCTGCTCGGTGCAGGCTTCCGTGAAGCGCCTGGAGCGGGTTCGCCCAAGCGTGGCGCCGTGCAACCCGCCAGGCGTGGCGGCGTGGCCTGTAAAGATTCGTCGCTGCCCCCCTGCTCGGTTTAATAATAAGGGGGGGGGGGAACGGGAAAGCAGCAGCCGAGAAAATGTGCATCTGCATCCTGCTCGTGTCAAAGGGAAAGGGAACAAATTGGGCATCCCGGCATCGGAGTGGTTTTCATGGACCTCTGTCAGGTCAGCTTGCAGCTCCTTCGAAGGAGCCTGCAGAGGCGCAAGAGGAATCAGAGGCGGTGCCAGAGGCAGGTATGCAAGCAATATGCAGAGACTCTGAGCGACGCAGATGATAAACAATTAACATGCAACAAATTCAGGTACAGTGAAGTGTAGTAGTGGAGTGGCACTCCGTCGGAAAATGTTGTCCCTGTCAGGTTGCTCCAAGCACTTCTGCCAACCAGTTGGAGGTTCCCGGTTGCAAGAGATGGTTTAGACCCGTAGTTTGCAGTCTGCTGCCGCTTCTAGGCAGCTTCATCCCGCCATGTTCCAACAACTTTTTTGCAGGGACACTTTCCCAACGCCATCATGCCTGTGCTCTGAACAGGAATCAGGGTTAACAGGAGACTGAGTTGGGTATCGATCATCTCGACCAGTCAGAGTCAGTGGTGGGTTTGTTGCGATACATAGCATAGCAGGGCTGGATGGAGCTTGCACCCCAAGTGCCACGATTACTGTAACGCGCACGACTTCCCGAGGTCGCAAGACCAAAAGGTAGCAGTGTCAGGAGTCCAGGAGTCAACAACCCGTCCCCCTTGTCCCCCTCCGCCCCTCCTCCGCGATCGTCCGCGAAAAGTGGCGCAGGTCGAAGGCCGCGTCGCGGCGTCTCCAAAGAGCTCCGCAATGCCCGGGCCCGGGTTTTAGTGAAGCGAGGTCCTTGTGTATTGAAACGCAAGGGGCAGACTCTTCAGATGCTCAGAAGAGTCTGCCTTGGACTCTTCTGAGCCCTTGCAAGCGGGGAGTTTGTCTTAGCCGGTGCCAAATCGCCTTAAGAAAGGGATAAAGATGAGCCCGTGTCATCAAACTGGAACGCTGACAGCTCATGGAAGGCAAAATCATCTGCATGCAGACGACAAGGTAGAAGAAGCATTCACCTCATTCGAGACAGCATTCGCTTGACGAGAACCATCTCGCGCAAAAGAAGTCTTGCCACGTATGCGTCTATTACGTCTCCTTATTCTGAACAATGCTAGTGTTGAGACGGTCAGGCGCTGTGCTCTGTGCGGAAACAGGATCATCATGCACATCAGCTACAACCGCCTGACTTGCAGTCACCCTCCGTAAAACATCAGCTGCGGTACATATCGTGATCCTTGTCCACTGCACGAAGAGTCCCGCGAGGAGGAGTGCGGAATAGTGCAGACACGACGTCGCTTTCGTTCTGAGGAGTATGCTTCGTGTTGTTCCAAGGCCATTGCTTGTCACACTGCAGACACTTCACAATACCTGATGTGCTGATCTGGAAGCAGACCCGTCCCACGCGAGCCGTTGTTGCCCAGCATGTGGACCCGTGTTCGGAAAGAGTACAAGCAATCTGTGCGGATTCGAATCATTATTTGGATCTGCAAGCCACTGCCGCTGAGGTAAATTGGTCTGCTTGCACTTAGTATGTGAAACCTTGAGTCTGGGGTGGGTTACACGCAAAAGATTCCACCATTGGGAGCACCCATGATAAAGTGAACGTTTTCATGAATGCCATCCGCGATCGTGCATTGGCCAGAGTCTCGCGAAGCGGGATCTGCGGGAGGAGCCCCATCGTCAGGACGCGAGAAATCACCGGTGAGATGCTGACGAATGTGAGATCGCAGATATCAGACAAATCCGCTGAACAGCTTCAAAATCAGGCAGAAGACCAGAGTCAGCCCCCGTCAGGACTGTCGCGTACTTAAAACGGGGTTGAGCACGACGAATGCGAGCCAACAGATGGACGATCGGCTGCCGCAAAACATGCTGCAGTCAGAGTTCTGCTTGGTTTTGTAATGATGTCCGCATACAACATCCTGGGTCACCAGCCCACCTGACAAAGGCAAACGAAGAACGGCAGCCCGCATACTGTACGAGCGTCCTCGTGCCCAACCCTGACAGTTTCACCAGGATAAGAAATCGATCGAATAATGATCAAGCCGACGGAGATAGGCCAAAGTCTGATCACGAAGCATACCTTGCTGAATCCCCTGGACAGCAGGACGATCTCGAGAAACGCGGGTCCATTGCGCTTGTCTCCAAACCTCGCGCACATGATGAAACCGCAAACCAAGGTCATATCTGTAACAACACCGCGAAACTCAGGCATAGAGTCAACCTGGCGTAGCATCGCAATGGGGCCATCTGTGGCCGTGACTTTCGGCGAGTGGAAAGGCACACGAAAGACATCGGACCGTGAAGGTAACCCACACCCCACACCAAGAAGAGACCGTCGACCACCCTGCAAAAATGCGGGTTGAACGAAGGCGAAACCAAAAGCGAAAGGTACAAGCCAGGGCAAACCTGATAGTGATCACGCCGAAGAAGACACCGAAGGATCGCAGAACCAAGTTTGTTGAGAACACCCTCTTGTTTCTTGTTGGTGGCCAGCTGATGCGTGCCCGTGCCCCAAGTAAACTGAGAGCGGGTGCGTAAAAAAGACACCCGCACCTATCATGAAAGGGTACAGATAAGTGGCGAGCATGCACAACCACATGCATCCATTTTTGCAGTCGCTAACCTCCAGCTCGGTGGGCGAACCGTGTTCGGTGGGTCTGTAGGCCAAGCTTCCGAAACTCATCCAGATGTGCAATAGCAGCGTTAAACAGACCACTTACAGCATGGTGGCCAATGGTGGTCATAGGTGAAAGCAGTTGTACGTATTCATTCTGCTGCCAAAGGACACGACGGACTTGGAAGACTTGCACTCCACAGATTGCCCATCCAGAATGAGAGCATGCTTGTTTGGCCGGATCACCGAGGTGCTAACATCGTCAACATACGAACCGGGACGACAAGGAGGAATTCGCGCATGTAGCATGCGAAGCCAAATATTCACGATACAGATACAGTTCACACTCAGCATACTCAATGGACAACTTTGTAGGATGCCACCATGCAGGCGTTGGGCTCGGTCAAAGCATACTCCCAGTCTGTACCGCCGAGTCGCATGACGTAGCATATGAAGGCACGGGCGAAGAACACAACCTGGCATCTTCATTTTTCGCAAAATATCACCAAGTAGCTCACGAGGCACTCGATCAAAAGCCTTTGACCTTGACAGGTCGAAACTTAACCCAGCTACCAGGTGATGAGGACCAGAGGATTGTAAGGTCTGAATCCACGTCGAGTAGTAACGGCTCAGCGCCGCGGGACGTCCTTCCACCGGATCAAACGATGCCGGCAACACGCTGTGATGCCTGCAAAGTGGCCTCAGGGTTCGCTCTGTCGGAGACCACCACGCTGCAGCTTCACATGCACATGCGAAGTGTTGTGACTGTGTACGAACCGATTCAGATCCCATGTGCCGAAAAGACAACCACTGCAAAGACCCGGTGCAGCTCTCTCAGCACAGAACTGCCGAACTAAGCCAGAAAGATCCTCACTAATGGAAGGAGCTGGCGGAGAACTAGGCACAGCTCTAGAGGTAAGAACGTGCAGCCTGAATCTTGCCCGTGCTGCCCCCCCCTGCCTAAGGCACGCGCGAAATCTTCCAACAGGAAGCTGGCAGGACACCCAGGACAAGCTCCAACAGGTGCCTTTCCGAGTTGGTGCATGGGGAAATGCATGAAAATGAAGCAAAACCCTCGGAGCTGTACATACAATTGCTGCCGATGGCTGAAGTTGAACGCAGTCCGACAAAGCTAAGAAACGGGTCGGCTTCCCTCAAGTTGCCTTTGCACGTTCATGCCATGCGGTGGTTTATTGCCGCACTGCGCTGCCTTTACGACTGCGCGCTGGTGCATACCAAGAAACCCCATGGGACGGCTGTGAATCTTGAACACAGTGCATGTGTCGTAAGACCTGTCCTGTTGCAACTGCAGATGCTGTTTTGCGCGACGAGCATACAGCCTCACTGTGCCATGGCATTCACGTGTCTTACACAGGTTTTCCTCTCTACTCAAAGACCTGACAGGAGTGGTACTCAAAATTGGCTGCGGGCGTGGATGACAACGAAAAGCCCGGCCGGCGCGGGAAGGCCGGCGCCCACAGCGAATGCCTTCGTTGCAAAGCAATCTGTTGTGCAAGCAGTGTTGGGAGGCTTCCCTGAGGGGAGCTGCGTCAGGGCAGCCTGTCTGAAAATCAGCAGCTTCTCTTCTCAGGGGCCAGTCTATTGGCTTTGCTCAGAGGGTTGCCGGAGTCTAGTGTCCATCGGGTTGGGAAGTTGGCCAGTTCGACCAATTACCCCGAGCTGCTAGAGTCTTCCAATTGCTTGAGGTCACGCAGGGTAGGTGCCTCCTTACGGGGGGCAGCCTCCGCTTCTGCAAGCGCTGCTGGCAGCCAGATGGGCAGCCACTTGGCGACATTCAGGTGAGTTCCCGTTTGACACGTGAGAAACTCATCCGCGAGGTCAGGCACCTTCGCGTTCATCGCAGTCTCCGGCCATGTCGCCAAGGCCATGGCGTGCAGCACGAGTTCGATTGTGGCGTCAGTGCTTTTCATGGTGTGCTTGGTGTGAGGAGTTCCGGAACGGAAGGGTCGAGTCCACAAGCTGCGGCGGCGCCTGCGGCGGCTCCCGCCGGCTTCCCGGGCGGCCCGGGCCCAGCCTTGGGGCCCGGCCCGCCCTTGGGCAGGCCACCACGTGGTCCAGGGCCTCCGTTAGGAGCATCGCGCGGGAAGGGCCCCAGTGGGCCCACCCCACAGTCCCAGGTCGCACCCAATTGGGCCTTTTAGGGATGCCATTGAAAAATTCGGGAGGCTGTCTAGCAGCCACATCCTGACCATCGTGTCTCTGCAGCGATCTGCAAAGCAGTCTCTGGTGGATGAGCAATGGCCTAAACTCGTCAGCAAAGATGCAGCTGTGTTCGCCCAGGCCACTGCTCATCCTTTCGTTAACGATTAACGCAATGCAGGATTCATAGCAAACCAGCCACAACTTCAGCTTCTCAGTGCGATGCGGCGGTGCTTTGACTGCCGACAGACCCTTGTGCTTCACGGCCGCCTGGACGTCGCACGGCTCAAGCCGTTTAACTTGGTTGGAATCAAGCTGCACACCATCGTCTCAATGAGTGCACATTTGTGCCCGAGAGGAATGGCTGGCCTCATGATGAGTTTATTATGCGTCGCAGCAAAAAGGTTGAGAGCAGCACACAAGATCTGTCGTACCGTTACAACCTGCCACACCTCTCCGATTTTCATGCCAGGGAGGCGGGCTGAGATCGCAGGCTTTGTCCCATAGCTGTGCAATCGAATTTCCAGGCCGGCCGGAGGCTATGACAATGTGCTGCTCCGAGGGATGTATGACTCGACCATATGGCACGTCAGGGTGGGGTGAGGTGTGGTCAGAGTTCTGCAGCCAGGTCCTTTGAGCCAGCGGACACGGCATCATGTAACCAGATGGTCTCAGAGGCGAGGTGGGAAACTCTGCATTTCGCCATGAGTCAGCATGCTCAGAGAAGCATAGGAGTCAAAGAAGAGAGTTTCTCTGTGTGTGTGTGTGTGTGTGTCCATCCCTGTTCCAAAGGGTCGAGTGTGTCTAATGCAGGGGGTGCCGGGGGCACTGGTGAGACCGGCACTAACAAAGACGCTCGTCAGTTGCCTGTGAAGCAGTGGAGGACGCTCCACTGTGTACCTGCTAATTATTTGTGACATCGTCCATAGTGCAAGCTGTGCAATGGTTCTGCAATGACATCGTCGCTGTACATTGGTGATTCCGAGTGCGATTCTGAGTGCGAGTTCAGGCCAAAGGTTCAAGGTGCATCAAGAAGCTGACTCTTCTGACTTTGAGAGTGTGATTTGAGACCTGCGACACGATGTGTCAAGTGTGCTTCACAACGGCATTCCCTATGGGCGCCGTGTCTCCCAGAGGTAGCTCTGGCGTTGACTTTCCCGATTGACTGTATAAGCATTGGATGACTTTCCCTGATTCTATATCCGTGCTTGCAAGCTGACTTTCCCAATGAGTCTTCACCGAATGCTTCTACCGAAACCTGAATGCTGACTTTCTCATTGACTGTCTATGATCAAATCGACTTTCCCGATTCTGACTTGTTCGCTGACTTGTCGCAGGTCTTTGGCTACAAATCGAGTTTCCGAGCTGTACTTCTGAGTAATTGCTGATCAGTTTGCCATGGATTCTTCAGGAAAGAGACGCAGTACCCGCACATCAGCCCCTCCCCCTCCTCCCCCACCTCCTCCTCCCCCTCCTTCCTCCCCCTTCCCCCATCTCCCTGTGCCTCCCCCCCCCACTTCCGCCCCTGCCCCCGCCCGTGGTACCACAGCGAAGTGGATTCCACCCCCCCCTCCCCTTCCCCCTCCCGCCTTCCCCCCGCCACCCCCCACTCTTGCAGTTTGTCCAGCGCCTGCCTCATCTTCTTCTTTGCCGGTCCCTTCTGCATCAGATGTTGGAGCGAGAGCTACAGAGGTAACTCCTACTTTGATTGCTGCACGTCCTGTAAATGATCGGCAGATTCCGCAGCAAGAGGCTTCCCCTGCAATCACTCTTCATGCAGATGGCACAGGTTTCCGGTTGTCGTTTCGTTCGGTGGCTGATTTCGCTGAATACTCAGCGATTATGGCAGCAAACTTGACACATGTCCGAGGCCACAGAGATGTGTATGCTGGCCTCAACAATTTGCTTGACATTCAGCAGTCTGTTGTTTCTCAACGGAATCAGTCAACAGCATCTGTTCAGAGCCAGCAGTCAGCCATCACGTATCAAACGGATGATTCAGCCCAGCCAACAAAGCGACTTCGGCAAGTTCCTGGAAATGAAGTTTCTCTCGTTGCAGATCCTAACAGCATTCGACTTCGTGCAATTTGTGATCAGATTCCGGGTACTCATGCAGATCGCGTAGGGTGGCAGCTCAGTGCGGACCAGACTTACGTCTTTCGAGTTAGACCGCTGCAAGACTCGTATGAGCATTTTGAGAATCGATCTCTTCTCAAAGGGCATGTGGAAGTTGAGTGGGAGCAAGATTCAAACTTCTTCGTGATTCCTGAACTTCGTGGGTTGGAAGTGCGAGATGAAGAAGCGAAGCTGATACGCGTGTATTCATCTAGCTTCAATTGGGCCGCATTATACCCCATGTTTACTGCTCTACGTCACTTGATCAGTTCCAGCCCTGGCCGCATGAAATCGGCATGTGAGATTTCGGCAAAGATTCCGGCCAATCTTGAGTTGCAGGTTCCCAGCTCTCTGATGCAAAACACGGCGGACTATCTGATCAGCCTGTTAGGTCTTCCTCCCCACGCTGTCAATTCGACAGCATTGAAGTATGTCTCTCAGGCAATTGCAGCAGCTGATCAAGCCGCAAACATTCATTCTGTGGAGCTTCGTTCTTTGTCGAGTTCGTGCAAGTGCTTGAGCATCCACTTCACCCACTTTGAGAGGACCATGATCAGGTCGCATGCTTCTGCAGCAGGGATTCGTCGTTCTCCTGTTGCACACAACACAATAGTGGCAGCGGCTGCATCGATCCTTCTTGAGGGAGCGATTCGACCTTCTTGGTGGGATGCTAGTGACAGCAAGTGGTCCCCACCAATTTCCTTCTATGCTAGGGCTCACACTTCAGATGCAGAACAAGCACAAGAAGCAGCAGCCAAGTACGGTGGCATTCTGAGTGAGCGGCCGGTGTGCATTTTCGGACATGCATTTAATCGTCAAGGATCCCTCACACCTCCCCATTCAAGAATCCCCATGGGAGGGGTCGAAGGTGACCATTCCTGCAGCTACATTCGTGATGTTGCCCGTGCCAAAGATGGCAGATGGGTCTTTCGCTCTTCATGTTTCATCCCGGAAGCGCTTCTTGTTTTTTGGAGGGTCTGAGTGCAACATGCTGCTTTGACCGGCCACGCCTTCAAGTCTCTTCCGTTGTCACCTGCTGTGCACGTTTACATGTGACGAAAATCTGCAAGGGTAGTGCAAGTGTATTGCAAGGGACGTGCAAGTGTACTGCAAGTGAGAAGAGCAAGTGACGTGCAAGGGATGTGCAAGAGTTTATGCATCGGAAGTGCAAGTGACGTGCAAGGGATGTGCAAGAGTTTCTTCATGAGCCGTCTCGAGTTGCAGCTTTTTGATTCGAAGTGACGTTAGTGATTCCGCGTATTCAGATTTGTTGATAGATCTGAAACCATGGCATGGAATGGGCAGTGGGACAACAGCACAGGGTACGGGAGGTCCCAGCAATCGTGGGGTCAGCACCGCTATCAGCCGTATAACTCGGGAAGTTGGACTGATCCCAACCTCTCCAAGTCTGCACCTGCTAGTCAGCCACCTCCACTACCACCGCCTCCTCTTTCTTCGGCACCTTCATCTTCGCCGTCTACTCCCATGCCATGTCATCAAGGTCCTGGTCCTGTTCCTGCACTACCGAATGGATGGGCGTCAGATCGTGATCATTATGATTCAACGGTACTTCATGGGTTGTCCTTTCGTAAGTCCATCGAAGCCACCCCGTGGTCGCGGAAGAAAGGGATCGCAGGAAAAGACCCACTCAGCATTCCTGTTCAGGAATTCCTGTTTCATGGAGTCTCAGATTGGCGTCTTCGAGCATTGAGTCATGGCAAGTTTTTCAGTGTTGTGCCAGTTGCTACGGTTGCCGAAGCAGTGTTCATGTCGCAAGTCACGAAGAACCTTCGAGATCGCAAAGTTGACATCGACGCAGTTGCTACGCATCTCTTTCAGGCCGCTAATCCATCTACAATCATTCCCAACAAGAACACGGATTGTGCAGCTCTGTTTCAGCCGATGGTTGACAAGATCGTTCAGCTCATGTTCGACAACATGCCGGTGTCTGCAGGCGTCGATCAATCTCAGAAGTTTCTTCAAGTTACGGAAGAGCTCAATCGCCGCCGTGAACAGTTACAAGCCGCAGGACTTCCCGTTACCCCCACGAAACCCGCTTTGCAAACACAGCTCCCGGTTGCCTCGCAATCTAGTGCTCCGTGTCCACAATCCGTGACACCACCGCAGACTTGGGAGAGTGACCTCAAGCGTAAGATCGACAGTGTTCCTGCAGAAGCCCTGAATGATCACAAAGCCCGATTAAAGGGATCAGGAGAGGGGGACGTCGACAAGTGGATCCAGAGCTTCAAACGACCCCTAGGAAAGCGCTTTGTCGATTTTCAAGAACACATTGCGTCTGTCTCCAAGCTTGTGCAGATCAACTACGGAGGCAAGGAGAAAGCAAAACTGCAAGAACTTGCAGTAAAATTCGGGATCTCGGCGACTTTTGCATCTAGGATGGGTATCAAGAGTCTCTCTACGTGCATCGCAGCAGCAGCCTTTCAGGTTGTCTGAATTGCACACAGCCTTGCTTCCAATCAACTCTCCGCAAAGGAGATTCGGTCAGCACATGTTCTTATTACAGAGGTCGGCAAGTTCATGTCGTTTGTGCTTCAGTTCATTCCGCATGTGGACAAAGTGATGGCCATTTGGTTGCAAGGTTTTTGTCATCTGATTCTACTGTTCCATTACTCCAGGGGTACTTCGCCAGAACAACGGCTGCTTGAAAAATTGCGCAAAGCTGGAGTCACGCTGTCTGATTACACGTTCACACGGTTCCAGAGTCCTTGTGCAGTTTATTTGAAAGCCCCCGTGTCCTGGAGTACGCGTTCTTCGTTCAAGCAAAGAGACAGATGGATGTATGTTGGAAGTACTTCAATTACTATTTCCAAGCGTGAATTCAACCGGCAATCCAAACTCAAGCAAGTTCTTCGTGAGCAATATGTTCAAGTTGAACCAGCCATTCGTATTTGGGCTTCGCTGGGCAGGTATTTCGACTTTTCTACGCTTTGTCTGTCTGTTCATGATGACTACAAACAAGCGTGGGTGCAAGAGCATGTTCTTATTGATCGGTGGCAACCCAGATTGAATTCACCGTTCATTGACCGTTTCTTCATTAAGTCTGCATTGGGATTCAAGAGACTCAGGCCACGTCCATCTCTCAAGAATGTTTCATTGTTTTCCAGACTTTGGGTCAAAGTTCGAAGACGTGCTGCTTCAACAAGTACTCCGATTCGATGCTTGATGGACAAAAGCCAAGCGTGGTCGCTCTTGTATGATTTGGCATCGTTGACCTCGGCATCTTTCTCTGCTGCGAAAATTGTCAGATCTGCCAAAGTCTCGACGTTAGAGTTGTACGCGATGTTCCGCATGGCCAAGATCATGGAGCAGCCTTTCAGATCTAGAGTGGTACAGCTGCTCAAGTCTGCGCTCAAGTTTCGTAACTGCTCTGTACCCCGACATAACAAGTCAGTCACTCTACCATTTCTGTCTCACCCCACTTTTGCTGCCCATGTCTCTTCTTTTCTGTCTCATACCATCCAGCAGTTCAAAGGCATTTGCATCCCGTTTCACCTCCCCTCTAAGACGCCGAGAGAGTCTGCTCCTCAATCGTTGGGCTCCATTCTTCACAATCATTTTGAGTGGGAGAAGCAGCTTGCTGATACACCAGTTCATCACCTTCCATGCAGATGCCAACAATTCCAGCAGCAGCACCCCAATGTGGACTTGGTGGATGGACATGTGGCTACTGGACTTGAGACGTTGTCATTTCGCCAACCCGTTCTTAGAGAACTTGCTCAGGCCAATTCTAAATCCCTTGTCTTCCCATCAAAGCCAAGTACATCAAGGAGGCGACCTTTTCGTACAAGAGTTGGTGCAAGACGCATTTTATTCCCTTGCATACTCTTTCCATGTGGTTGCAGTTCATTCATTCTGAGTGGCAGCTTCACCTTCGCCATATGTGCTCATGCCCGAAATTCCAGGAGTGTCATGCGTTGCAGCTCAAAGACATCGTGTGTACAGATTGGGTGATTCACCTTGCTGATCACGAATCCACTCATCTCATGGTTTTTTGCCCCAGATTCTATTTCCAATCCTGCCATCGAGTATGGTCAGATATCAAGGTGTTCAGCCCGAAGCTTTTTCTTTGTGCGCACGTCCCGTCACCACTGGTTCGCAAGTACCCTTGGGGATTCAAGTTGGATGCCAATCTGCCTGTCGGACAGATTTTTCTCAAACGCAAAAAGGCCTTCAAATCAGGACGAACCATCATCAGCTACAAGAACACAGCCTTGGGCCCTATTCTTAGGGCAGCGGCGATTTGCATTGACCAAATGGTCAACACAGTATGGCCTGGTTCTTTGTCACGCAGTGTTCCACAGATTTGGCATCACATTCACCAGGTGTTCAGACAGTGTCCGTTGGAAGTTGAACTTGAACTACTCAATGACGATCTGGTCGGGTTCTTTAATTCCGTGCCACAAAGCCGTATCCTGGAAGCAGTGGAGATGTTGGTCCGCATGTTCACAGCAAGGCACCCTGATGTCAAATTGTCAGTGTGCATCAACGAGAAGAGCAAACACTTTCGTTCAATTCATGGGAGGATTTCTAATATTCGTCGACACTTCGATTGGAAGACCATCGATCCATTCGACTTGGTTACCATCGTTCGTCTCAGCTTCGAATGTGGCTTGTTTGTGGCGTTGAATCGAGTATGGAAGCAAGTTGATGGTACGTCCATAGGTAACCAAATCAGCCCTGTCCTCTCTTCCCTTCCAGTGGTGATGACTGAGCTTGGTTGGGCAGCAATGTTTCCGCAGATCTCGAGCTTCCCTTCTACGTTCCTTGCAAGATACGTGGACAATCGTTTGGTGATTGCACCCACCGAGGTGCACAAAACAGTGCCTTTTCAAGTCTTCAGCCAAGAAACTTTTTATGGCTCTCCGATTGTTCTTGAAGCTGTCGGTGATGGTCACTTTTTGGGATTTGATATTGATGTCCGAAACCGAACTATTTATTATATCCAGCCCAAGTTCCTTTGGCAAGTTCGACATCCCATGAGTGCAGGCAGCGAACGATTGCTGGTGTCAGGTGCGAAGTCGAGAATCTCTCTTATCCGTAAGTACACCTGGCCAACGTGCCAAGCAGAAGTCGCTGTTCATACCTTTGTACGATGGTTGGCGAACCTCGGATACCCATTTCGCCTGTGTGAAGCTTTGATGAAACGATAAAAGCGGTTTGCAATCAGTTGACAGTCGACAGCAGACCTGCAAATGTTAGCGAAGCTGATATGTGTGTACTCACCTAGATTCAATTGGGTTAACCGAAAGCGTCAGATCACAGTGATGAGCAAGGGATATGTTAGCGGATTGCAAGGGATGTGCAAGCGTTGTCTTCGTTAGGATCGCAAGTGACGTGCAAGTGGGCTGCAAGTGATATGCAAGGGTATGCGAGTTTTGTGCAAGTGACGTGCAAGTGAACTGCAAGTGATATGCAAGGGTATGCGAGGGTTGTGCAAGTGCAGTGCAAGTGATTCGAGGCAGCGTCTTGCATGCAATGTGCCCGCTTAAGATCTTTTAATTGCCTCGCTCAGTTCCAGCATTCGGCTTTCAGCGGTACACGCCATGTCGGATCGATCCCGATCGCGTTCTCCGACTGTTTCGTGGCGATTTTATTGGGTGAAAAATCAAGGACCCAATGGCAATGAAACGTGGTGGAAATCTTGGTTTCCCGCCACCTCTCGCTGGATTTCGGATCGTCTGGCTGCTGACAATCAGTGGCACCGAACTTCTCAGACGACTTCTTCGGTGGACTTGAACCTCCCTACTGAGAGCACTAATTCTTTGTCACCCCGAAAACGCAAGCGAGATGCATCACCGTAAGAGCATTTATCATGTTGGAACAGCGGACGACTTGTCTGCTTAATTCGTTTTCCCAATTGACAGTTTTGGGACAATCATCATTCCTGGATTAGAGCGCCTGCACCGCAGAAGTGGAACCGTCTTTGCGCACTGAAAAATGGCGCGTAGGAGCATTACGCGCGGTTGTATGCCTTTTCTGTCATTCCTCTCTCCTCTCTCTCTCTGTCTCTCGGGAAGCCGAAGGAGTCTTTCTTGTTCACTCATGTGATGCCGCCAGCCGTTTCCGTCTTGTTTTCTCGGTACACCGATATGGCTTCCCGTCAAGACAATGGGGTACCATATGACGATCTCCCTGATGATGCCAGTTCCTGGTCTTCGGCTTTCGATCCTCCCAAAGATTCGGCACCCACAGAGGTGGCGTCTTGGGTTAAGAAGTCCTCCAACAAGTGCAAGAAGACCAAGAAGTCCAAGAAATCAAAGAGGGTGAAAAAGGACCAGTTACCAAACAAGTCCCCGAAGTCCATGAAGTCTAAGAAGGACAAACGTGAGCGTTCACCTGTTCCTTCTGAAGCAAGTGATATTACGCTTGGCGATCCGATGCAGTTTCACCGAAATCCTGCAGCACGGTTGAAAGCTTGTGCAAAAATGCTGATTAGAGCTAACCTCCGCTGTGCTTGCCATTTTTGGTACGCTGCACAGTGTCCCAACCGAAACGTTTGATTCTTTTTTGATTTGGTCACCGGGAGTGTACAGGATTACATGTCACTTGCTGAAAAACTACCAGAGCAAGAGTTGTGCCCCCGTGTCCTGGAGTACGAGTTCTTCGTCCAAGCAGAGTGAAACGTGAGCAGCAAGGGATGTGCAAGGGACGTGCGAGTGATGTGCGAGGGACGTGCAAGGGATGTGCAAGTGACGTGCAAGTGACGTGCAAGCAAGTGCTAGTGCTGTGTATCGCAGTGTTTTCGGCCAAGAAACCAGACTATCTGAGTAAGCAAGCATGCCGACGGTGCCACCTTCGGATCCTAACATTGATGAGTTCCTGAGAGCGCTCACCCATTCAGCGCGTGTGAGATTGCTCAACTTTGTATCACGACCACAACTTCGGCAAGCTCTCGTACTTCAGTTGACAGCTTTTGTGCGTGACGGGACAGAAAGAATGCTGCAGCAAGAGTTGCGTCGCTTGGATGAGAGGGATAGAGCAAACCTACGTGAAGAACGCCCTAGCAGTAGCGGAGCTTCAGGATCACGTTCGTCCAGATCCCACCCCTATGCACCGCCATCCTCTCTGCCAATATCGAGGAGTACACCGAGTGCAGGCAGCGACAACCCTTCGTCCAGTTCTGCACCTCCCTCCCTCCCTCCCCCTGGCCCTCCCCCCTTCCCCCTCCTCCCCTCCCTCCCCCTCTTCCCCCTCCCTTCTTCCCCCCGCCCAGTGCCAGTGCTCCTGTCTTTCCACCCCCAGTGCCACTTGCAAGCTTGGCGCATCGTGTGTCTGAATCTCCTTTGGTGTCCAATGCTGCTTCGTCGTCAGCCGCACCTACATCTTCAGCCGCATCAGGTACTCCGATTAGATCCAAACCTATGCCTACCAGAAGACGTGTTTCACGCCGACGGCGACGCAGTCAGTCTTCTGATCTTAGCTGAGTATGAATGATGTGACAGGATTTCACTTGTATCTGTAACGCATGCGAGTGCTGAAGTGAGAAAAACTGTGCCGTAGACGCCAGTGCTGAGAGTACTTGTTTACTCGTGTTGTGGTACACACCAGAACAGTGTTGCAGCACCCTGCTCAAGTCTCGTTCCATTGCGCTAATGTCGAGCAACTCAGCGTGCGATCCGTTGGCACCTCTTCAACGCTGGATTTCCTACACACAACAGGAGCTGATCACAATCAGAGGTGAATTCCGTCATTTTCGTGAAGAAGCATTATCCGTCCAGAAGATCCAACAAGCTCAACTCGACGTGCTCACCACACAAATCAGGGACACTGAGGCTCAGGTGGCGGAAGTTATGTCCGCCACCACAGAACTGTTTCATTCACTTCAGAAGACCAACGAAGTGGTGGGGAACTTGCTGTCGGATTTGAATTCTCTTCAAGCTGTGACTACTCATTGCGTTAATTCTCTTCAACATCAAGAAACAACAGAGTTGCCCCCAACACTTCCAGCAGAAGAAGTTGACGAAATTGAAGTCTCAGAGTGAAACGAGAGCAGTTGCAAACAAGCGTTCGTGAGCCAGCAAGGGATATGCAAGGGACGTGCAAGTGACGTGCAAGGGATGTGCAAGAGTTTCTGCATGGGACGTGCAAGTGACGTGCAAGGGCTGTGCAAGGGTTTCTTCATGAGCCGTCTTGAGTTGCAGCATTTGACATCCAGTGCAGTCGTGTAGGTTGTCCATCATGAAGCGCAAGGCTAGCGAAGCCAATTTGCCTTGGAGTACCAGCCGCGACTACAATTTTCGGATGTGGGTTCGTGTATGCAGTCGGGCAACCGGACACGAGACTATTATCCTCCACACCCAGTTGTCAATCAACGATTCCATCAACGGTGCCAAATACCTTGTCGCGATGCAGCTTTGGGAGAAGTTCGGCTGGTGGCCTAGGTTGCACACCTTCCAGCTTGTACAAAACTTTCGTCACCTTCGATTTACAGAACCGGTTACGACTGCTCAAACCCTCGAACCAATCGATTTCGTCGTTACGGTATAAAAAGAGCCCACCTCTTTGTCGAGTCAAGAGCAGTGATGTGCAAGGGATGTGCAATCGGAATGCAAGTGATGCGCAAGTGAATTGCAAGTGATATGCAAGGGTGTGCGAGGTCTATGCAAGTGCAACGTAAGGAGTGTGCAGTTTCGCTTCAAGCACTCGGAAAATTGTGTAGACCCTGAACATCATGGATTGGACTGCTTCCGATGTGCTCGATAACGTCTTGATGTACGTGTTGCCGATCAGAACCAGAATCACATTCATTACCCGTCTCGATGCAGATGATGACGTTGAAGAGGCACAACCCATTACTGACACCATGGTGGCGTACACGTTTCTGCGACGTGGGATACAGGAGTTCCGGCTGTCCTCTTCGACTAAGTGGACCATGGGTTTTCAGTCTCTGCATACCACCATCCGTTTTGCACAGATCAATGTCGTGGCATGCACCATGTTGAGCAGCCCGTCAAAAAGGTGGATGAGAGCTGTCGTAGGTCTAGTACAGGAGCGTTTGCGAGTGAGTATCGTGTCACTGGCCAGCGTTGCGTACATAACTGCAACTCAATGTTGCATGTACTTTGATGCCGATGCGGAAGAAGCAGAAGTTGAATTGCACTTAGTGCACAGACTGCGCTTCCTGAGGTTTCGTAACCCGCTCTCCTAGGTGTCTTGAGCATAAGACTCTTCCATGAATTTCAGTGAAAAAAGCAGCAAGGGACGTGCAAGGGACGTGCAAGTGATGTGCAAGGGACGTGCAAGGGATGTGCAAGTGACGAGCAAGGGATGTGAATGCTTCTACAACGAGCCCACTCGGGCTTGTGTGTGTCCATCCCTGTTCCAAAGGGTCGAGTGTGTCTAATGCAGGGGGTGCCGGGGGCACTGGTGAGACCGGCACTAACAAAGACGCTCATCAGTTGCCTGTGAAGCAGTGGAGGACGCTCCACTGTGTACCTGCTAATTATTTGTGACATCGTCCATAGTGCAAGCTGTGCAATGGTTCTGCAATGACATCGTCGCTGTACATTGGTGATTCCGAGTGCGATTCTGAGTGCGAGTTCAGGCCAAAGGTTCAAGGTGCATCAAGAAGCTGACTCTTCTGACTTTGAGAGTGTGATTTGAGACCTGCGACACGATGTGTCAAGTGTGTGTGTACCGCTGAATGTGGTGCTACCAGTTTCCGCTGGTAGTTTTGCAATATGGGAGATTAGCAGTTGTGGGGGGGGGGGGGAGAATAAAACCCATAAAAACAACCCACTGTTCATGCGGTCATCGAACGAGCAGCATCTGGCATGTGATGCTGTAGCTCTTCCTATGAAAACATGAGGCGCCGACGAGCAGTTCGCTTGGGCGATGGTTCAAGCGCTGGTTGTTGACACCGCCGGTTTCAGGGTTATGGCATCGTCATATGCCTCGTACACAGCTTCTTGACTCGCCACTGCTTCATACAGGAATTGGTGTCTTCCCCCACAGGAAATCTAACCCAAGCACTTGTGGAAACGAAGAGCGAGAGCCCAGACGATGAAAACCGGCAGAGAATCCATTGAGTTTCTCTTCCAGGATGTGCTGCATAGAAGCAAAACAGGTATCACAGGCAGCCTTTGTAAATAAGCGTTGCATAGGAGACTCATGCGATATTGCAAGCCTAGAATTGTGATCTCTGGAGGTCGTGAAGCGACCGAGCTCCGATCTCAGCAACCGGGGCACAATGCGGCGGAGAGCAGGGATCGCGCACGCAAGGCCTACGAAAGCGCTCTTCAGGCCCCGGCTGGACTGAGGGAGAGGACGAAGGCGAAGTGAGCCCAAAGACGCCCACGACCAAGGCGAGGACTTTGCATTCCAACGTCGGCTCTCCTGGAAGGCCCGGTGCTGCGCAGCACAGGGGGTTCTCCTGTCCCGTAGATCTCCAAGGATGCACATACCTCGCATAATTCCTCTTGCACTGGGCAGGATCTCTCGAACCCGAGGTGCCTGCAGAGCTCAAGTAATCGGGGTGACTTAAGTGAGCGCAACGGTGCAGGCCTTCTGCGCCGACGTCTCCGGTAGCAGATGGCATCTGAGACGCATTGTAAAGCCCCCCAATCGGTTTGGGTAGCCAAGGCCGAGTCCTTCTAACACTCTCAGACCGTCAGGCTCACCTCCTCAGCCTCGGAGCGGAACACGACGGACTCCCAGCCCAGGACGATCAAATCGGAAGGTTGCAGATGCAAGGACCTTCCTGAGACAGGGTCATGCCAGGATCACCTCAGGCAGAGCCTCCGGAGGATACATCCAGGCCTGGCACTGCTGTCTTGCCCGTTGTCGTGTTGCTTGTGCTCCGGCCTCGGACTGTAGGCTAACACCGCGCTGGAATACTTTGATTCAGGTTCAGGACTTGCTCCAAAAGCGCACGCATGCGCAAGGGCGAGCGCAAGGGCGATAAAGTAGTGTAACATGGTTCATCAGGGCTTCACGGTGTGAATGCTTTTAAAGCAGTGTGTGCACAAGAGCGCGCAAGGGCGAAGCGTAAGGCGATTTTCGAGTTACGGGCTGCAACCATAATAAAGAACAAGGCTTCATGTCTCAACCGCAAAGCTGGGGCATACGCGATGCGGGTGCATACCAGGAACAGCTGACATGCGGGCGAGGGTACAGGCAATAGATCTTGTAGAATTTGCTGACCGGTGCTGACAATCTTCGTGGATTGTGGATGCAAATTAAATCCCATGCTCTTGAGGCAAACAAAGCCAGCAGAAGTGTTTGAACTTGGACCATGGTTTATGCAGTTTTCAGACTCGTGCAGCCACCGGTTGGAGTGCAGCCCATCGCCTTGCTGTCATGCGCTAACGCAACCGACGAGCTCTGCAACCTTGACGTGCGATTTTTCGGAAGGGCCAATGCGACTGACATTGTCTCCGACCAGCGGGCCACGCCTTCGAAGGCAGGGATCAGTGCTTCAGGGTTCGAGGGTTTGTGGACAAAGCCGCCTGCAGCAAAGCCCTCGAGCCGCACAGCCTGAAATCCAAAAAAACTGCACCTGTGCCTTGGGACACCACGGGTGAAGAAACATGGAGCACATGTGCTTGTGTGGTCCTACATTGTCCTACATGTCTTTGCATAAATCTGTATACACATGCAGTCACATACATACATAATCATACACGTATGTGCATGCATGGACGTGCATACATACATACATACATACATACATACATACATACAAATGTACATACACCCGTACGCACTTACATGCATCCTTTCAGCCATACACATACATTCACATTTATGTGTGCTACATGCATGTGTGCACTCTGCGTGCTCGCGTAGACTTGGTGAGATATGTACCAGCGTTAAGTCATATTCTCCAAACGGCCATGTATGTAGGCAGGTAGGTAGGTAGGCAGGTATGTATTGCATATCCATTCCGGCGTTTGAAGCGATCACCTCCTCAGCCTCGGAGTTGCATTTTGGACGGAATCCGATGTCTTTCATGATCTATATTTCTTTGTTTGATTTGATGCGTTTAAGTTTGATTCATGCAGCTGATCAACATCGGTCCATGCACGGCCACGCTTCCGTATGTTTATGCTTTCAGTGGAGCGCCACACATTCGGGAAATTGTGTATCCGTCCATTGAATGCCCCTGTATGGCGCTCGTCCGTTTCAGGGCAGCTCTACTGCAGAACGGGTGCAATGTTTGATTGCGCCTTGCCACGCCCAGTTGGATCACTACAACATTGTCAACTCCTTCCAGCAAGGCCGGCTATGGCGCGTGGGACTGGGATGTAATATTCCTAGCCACCGAGTTTGGCAACGAAATTGGGCGATCGCTGTGAAGGACTTGCCAATGTGGAGCAGATCATAATCTACGTGTGAAGCCGAGAGTCTATCGCTGCAGATCCCGCAAGGTCGCTTCCCATTGCTCTGAAACCCGGTTGAACACATTCCACTATGCCAAGGACACAGACCATGTGGGTGAGTCTGACGGGGACGAAGACGGAAGACATGCAGCAGGATTCTAAGTCGCTGTCCACAAAGCGCAGCTTTCAGTTGGAAGGTAGGGTACGTGTAGGGGTGTGGCGGTCAGCTATACCTGTATCAGGTTACCTGGAGACGCCGCGCGTGGCTGCTTGACTCGCATTTGGATTCGGGCACTGGCTCGTAAGCGTTTCCTCCCCGAAGTGGCTCAGGCTGAGGCTGCTCTGCGACCTCTGCGTGAATCTTTGTAAGTGTTTCCTGGAAGCAAGTGGTGCCGTAGGTCCGTAGGTTCGTGTCTTTAGCGGCCCGCGACAAGGGAAGGATTGGACGTCAGACCCGGGGCACGTGATTTTCGGATGCAGGCTTGTGCCGTGTTCGGGTTTGTGTTCCTTAAGCACGTTCTTGAAATCGTCCGGAGGGAGAGCCAGTCACCAGAATTTTCTCTAATAGGCTTGAACAAGTCCGGACCTGCCATAAAGCTATACTAATACCCCACCTGCGATGCTGCAAAAACAATGCCAGTGTCTGCCCAGGCAAGCCGTGCCTGAGAATTTAGGTGCGAGCAAAAATTCTTGACAGGAGCCTTTCAGGATTCCTAGGGGTTTGTGGGCGTGCAAGGCTTAGGGTTTCGGGCCGCCATAGCCATCTCCACCTAGACCGCCTTTACACGGGGTCGGGATCACCCACTACTACTAGGGTTTAGGGCTTCGGATTTCGCAATGGTGGCTGTGTGGAGATGGCGAGCGGGCAGCGGCTCGAGTGGCCGCTTGCTGGCCGCTCGGGCACGGCACGCCCTCAATTGAGGGCGGTCCGAGTCCGCTGCTGCTTGCGAGCCCAAGACACGACGTCCGTTGTGAGTTAACAGAATGTAGCACACACACCTCAACACCTCCGGGTGTTTTTCCTGAACTCACTGCTGAGTCTTGTCAGAGTCTCACACGACTTTTAAATCCCACGTGGACAGGTACCCAACGCGGGGTCAAAAAAGTGAGTGCCCGAATTGATTTTCGAGGCTGTGTTGGCAAAGGTCGAGGCTTAGTTGTCTTATGGCTTTAGAGCTTCAATATTACATATTGCATTTACATGGATGC